>PVIJ01015262.1:0-37164 GCA_004024925.1 Scalopus aquaticus
TGGTGCTGGGAAAACTGGACAGCCACATGCAAAAAAATGAAGCTAGACTACTACCTCACACCCTGCACAAAAGTCAACTCAAAATGGATAAAAGACCTGGATGTAAGACCTGAAACCATAAAATGTATAGAAGAAAATATAGGCGAAACTCTACACGACATACATCTCAGCAAAATCTTGAAGGACACATCCCTCAAAGGGAAGGAAGTGAAAGACAAGATAAACAGATGGGATTACATCAAAATAAAAAGCTTCTGTACATCAAAAGAGACATTAACCAGAGCTATTGACTTTAAATGAGATAATATGTATACCATCTGTTATATATGTATAGCATCTCAGAAGTGTTCAATAGTTGTCAGTTGCTTTATCCCCCTGGGTCAATGGATTTCACCCTAGCTATATGCTGGAATCACAGGAGGCATGATAGTTGAGGCATGTTTGAAACATGGCATTGCCTGATCCCAACTGCAGATTTAGTTGGTCTGGGGCACAACCTCGGTATTAGGACATTTTTTTGAGTATCCGAGTGAATTTAACATCCTCTCAGAGCAGTGGCCATTTCCCTATATCATTGGTCCTCTAGTGGGGGCTATTTCCCCTCCCCCACCCCACCCAACCAATACATATAATCAGAAGACATCTTTAATTTGGGGGGATAGGAGCAGAGGGGAGAACACTGACATCTAGTAGATATAGGAGACCAGGGATGCTGCTAAACATCCTATAATGCATAAGACAGCCCCACAGCCAAGAATTATCAGCCCCTATAGTCAATAGTGCTAGAGGAACTCTGGCTTATGAGTCTCAAAGATCTCTCTGGGTGCTAAAGTTTCATGGACCACTTATTTCAGAATTGTGTCTAAAAAATAATAATAAATATCTAAAGTGCTATTGGAGTGACTGCTTTATCTACCATTAAGATTGCATTTATCAGCTCACTCTGAATTCTTAGCTTCCCACTCCAGCCCCTCCTTCAGGTTACCTTCAATATTTCACTCAACCTTTTGGCCATGAGCCTGAGTTACAGCCACAGCAACAAAGGTTTCAGCTTAAAATGCCTTTTTATAACCCCCCTTTCTGGTATTTGGAGTTCTTTCTTGATTTCTTAAAACATGGCAGAAGAATATAAGACAGAAAAGGAAGAGCAAAGAGAGTAAGTTTTCCCTTGGATTCCCACAGGACTTTGATTAGATCTCCAGTTTGGCACTGACCATATTTTATTGTAATTTATCTGTTTATGTGTCTGTGCATTCCACAGTTAGGCTGTGCATCTCTTGAAGACAAACAGCCCAGCCTTAGACATTCCTTCTCTCCACGCTAGTAATGGTGCTGAGTAGGGAGATTCGGGTGTCAGAGCAGTCCTAGCTCGCTGAGGCCATGCATGTACCATGCTGCCCCTTCGGGGGCCCTATGCTCACATACCCTTAACCCTCCTGGACTGGGAGATAGAGTTCAGGGTAAAGGGGTCATATGTTACTCAAACTGTTGAGATCCTGGGCCCACCGCTGGGTGTAATCCTCACAGCGGTCACAGTATTCACAGCTGAGGACACTAAACCCAGCAGGGTTGAGGGGTCTGCGAAGGTGAACAATTTGTGAGTGATTGAGTCAGGACTCAAACTCAGCACAGCCTTTGCTCATGACCTACATTCTGTACATGTACCCCTGGCCATGGCTCAAGGAAGGGGGCTGGGGGGAGAACCTGTTTCTCCTCCCTCCCCCACCATTAGAAGAAAGATTTCAAACTCCTTGCAGTCTTCTGACCCTTCCATGCTGTTCCATCCCTGTCTGCTATTACCTCAAATCTGATTAAAGCCATTTGATCCTCCCTCACTTTGTGATCCTTCTGCGGGGTGCCATGGTTATATCTTAGTCACCAGACTTTCATCATCTACCTCAGCAGTCCTTCTGAAACTTGTTCTAAAAGAACACCCTCTTAGAAAGGTGTAGAACAGCTCTTAGAAAGACTGGGACATTTTAGAAAAATAAAACATCATGTGGGGGTTTTTTGTGGCAAAATATATAAAAGTGTTAAATTTATCACTTTAATATCTTTAAGTGTACAATTCAGTGGCCTTTATACATGTGTATTATGTAACCATCAGCACTACCCTTTTCCAGAACTTTGTCATCTCAAAAATTATGCCCAGTAACAATAATTCCCTATGTCCTCCTAACTCAGACTCCTGTCACCTGTACCTCAACTGCCTTCTGTCTCACAAATGAGGTACCTAGCCTAGGTACCTCATACAAGTGGAGTCACCTGGTATTTGTCCTATCATGTGTGAATGATTTTACTTAGCATCATGTTTTCAAGGCAGACCCACGTGTCAGATTGTATTCCTTTTTAGGTATATGCTACATTTTGTTTATCTAGTCATCTGTTGACAGACCTTTGGGTTGTTTCCACCTTCTGGCTATTGTAACGCTACCTTACAGATAACTAGGAGTCCCTGCTTTCAACCCTTTTGGGTGTACATCTAGGCGTGACTGTACTGCATCAATGGCAATTCTGTTAGACTTATGAGGCAAACTGTTTTCTATAGTGGCTGCACCATTTTATAGTCACACAAGAGTTCCAATTTCTCTGCCTTCTTGCCAAAACCTCAAGCATGTTTTTGAAAGAGAGTTTACGTAGGTGCTACATCCCACCGAGGGGTCAGTTTCAGGCATCAGGATTGGAAGCTGAGATGGGTTTGCTGCCCTCCCTGGTGATCTGCTGCAGGGAGTGGCAACCCCAGGAGAGGGCCAAACCCCAAACACCTCAAAGTGCTATCCTTACTCATAGCAGGGTGCTCCTCTTCCATGCTGGAATGTGGCAGAAGGTGATCATTGAGTATTTGGATTTTTTTATTTGAACTCAGTCCTCACCTGTCCTTCAGCAGAAAACCTTTATGATTTCTATCCAAAACCAAATCTCGAAAAATAAAGGTCCCATGCCATGGAGAAGGAGATGGCAGTGCCCCTGGCTGTGATTTAGAAAGATGTTTGGTTTTAACACTGCTGGACTTAGTTTTGCATTACATGCTTTCCACCTGGTGTCTGACAGAGCACTTCCCTTTGATTTAGGAAAGCTCTGGTGTCCTCACATCTGTTTATGGGGGATTTCTCTTCACTTTCACAATCCCAGGGCCTTGAAAAGCTTTCAGAGATGCTCAAAGGAAGTGAAACCAGCTTGCCCCCACTCCCTTATGCTCATTGTACTGCATTTTCTGCTTTTTTCATTAGCAGCTAGTTGCCTGGAAATGTAAGACTGAATTTGCCTGTTTGTGCTTGAACTTGCCTTTTACTTTGTTTGTACTTAGACTTGCCTTTTAAATAGCCAAGCTGTGATTGGGATTTGCTTTTAATTATATCCTCTGTCTCAGACATATGCAAAGCACCCATACCTTCTTTTCTACACCTAAAGGGATGATTACCTTAAAAGCAGGAAACAACTGCTGAGCACAGTGAGCTGGGCCTTAGATTTTTATAAGTGATCTGACAGCCCTGTCCCCTCGAGAAGAGCATTTTAAGCCAACTCACTTTGGGAAGCAGCATCTCCAGACAGCATTCTTCAGAGGGCCTAGTAATCACTACCAAGTCTCCTACCTGGATTATGATAAACGCTCAGAATTCACTGTCCGTAAGTCCAGCATGGATAATACTGTCCTAATTCCATCCTTCCTCTAACTTATTTGAAAGCTCATCTAAATATATTTTCCCTCTTTGAATCAAAGTCTGACTTTTTGCCATGTGCTAGATCGTTGGACTACCACATTAAGAAATTAATAGGTATTTAATAATTATTTGATTAATAATTAAAAGGTGAGCCTCAAGAAGAGATATCTAAGGTTTAAGAAACATTTAATAAATATCGCTGGTTTGATGAAAGAGAAGAGACTACCCCTTACCTCCCAGAGGCCATTGCTGCCTTTGGGGCCTCCCTTACTCTCTCTCAGAGGGTAAGAACTTCAGGATCTGAAGTCTGCCTTTCAGGATTTGTCCACCTTCTCTCTCCACATCTCACCTTCCCAAGGAGAAGTTGAATACCTTTCCTCTGTTTCATTAAACAATTCCAGTCTTCCCACTCTTCTGCACCTTCGATTCTTGCTAACAAGTCTCTGAAGGGCTGGGCTTTGAAAATAAGCCTTTCTCTTCTACTCGGGGCTCTCTCTATTAGCTCTTCTCCAAGTGTTTTAGCTAAGCATCAACAATCTTAGAAGAACTTTTAATATCTAATTCTTCTATACCCTCTTTCTAAGTAAGACATTATTCCTTGAATCAGAAATCAGTTAACAGCAGTGTGGGAAATGTGTACTCCATCTGTCTGAATTCTGGCCCAAAAATTCATATTCTTCCCTAAATATAATTTCATGTAGCTCTACCATTTCACCTTCCTTTGTGGCCTTATGTCCACACCTATAATTATTAGGTCAAGGCAAAATATGCCTCCTTGATCAGTATTTCCCTCTTTATCTAGCCATTATATAACCTGAGCAAAAAAACTTGGCTCTTCGTCTGACTCATTCATACAAAATAATTACATATTTCAATGAATATATGTATAAGCTCCCCCTGTGTGCCATACATTGCAGAAACATCGAATTGAACAATACATGGTCCTTAATCTAAAAGGCATTCAAAATCTGGGACTCCTTGGAAGACTTTTAAGGCCCAGTATGTGGGAGTGCAAATAAATTACCTCTAACAGGACAATCTAAGGAAGAGTATGGGGAGCTGGTGTGTTCTGCAACCATCCCAGGCCGGGTAGGTTCATCATAGGTTCAGGCAGCTGGAAAGAGAAACTTGGAGCTCTTAGCATCATTCTCACGGGTTAGGGGAGACAAGCCAGCAGGAAGACAGCAACTTGGATGCCCCTGCAAGTCTCTATATGCTCTTTGCTGTCATAGACATTCTCCACTGCTCTCCACCGCACTTCACCGCAGGGTCCTTTACTGCACACCGTCCTCTCTGATGCTGCCTTTATGTGCTCAGTCTCTCAGCTCAGGAGTGCCCACTTATGCAGGCCCACACCATACTCCAGGTGTCCCCTCTCAGGCACGTGTACCCCGAGCCCATGCTCCCAAGCGCCATCTGCATTCAAGGCCACAGCTGATAGCCACAGAGGCCAGCGACACAAAAGCCTGAGCGGTCTTCATTTACCTACATGGTGTTAAAACTGGGCTTTTAGAGCAAGGTTTGGCAGCCTTTTTAGGGAAGAGAAATACAGTAAAAATTTTAGGCTTCACAGGCCATTTGACCTCAGCTGCAACCACTACTTTTTCCATCATGGTGAGAAGACAGTCATGGGCAACTTGGGAATAAATGGGCACAGCTGTGCTCCAATAAAGTTTGATTTACAAACACACACACGCACACACACACGACAGTCACCAGGTTTGGCCTTCATACTTTTGGCTGATGTACCAACCCCTGTTTTAGAGGATGGACAGGGTTTTAATCAAAAGAAACAGGGGACAGAGCATTTCAGTCCAAAGGAGCAGCATGAGCTAAAGCACAGAGAAGGAAATGAGAGGCATGTTCCAGAGCAGCATGCCACATAAATGAGGGGGGCCACCTCAACCTTTGAGGCTGCAATTCAACTTAAAAAGTGACCTTGGAAGACCAAACTATCCCCTTTCATCCCAAACTGTACCCTTTGTATTAAATCTTTGTGCCGTAGCCATCCATCAAAGGTGCTGGGCTGGAGGACAATTGCTATGGCATCAAAAACTTCTTTTTTTGGCCATTAGTAGGATAAAGGGGAACAGGGAGCAGCCATTTCTGAAAAGCTAGGTCTATGCCAAGAGTCTGAAGGACAGAAAATGACTAATCAACAAAGATATGGGTACATCAGTGGGCGCCATGATCCCAAACAATAAACTTTACCTTAATGAAAATGCTCTCTGCTGCAACCACTTACATCTGCTGTTGTAGTATGAAGGCGCTCCCAGGTATCAGATAAAATTTGACTTCCAAAAACAGAGAGCAGACCAAATTTAGTCCATGAGTTTGCTGAATTATGCCAAATGAATGCCAGGTAGATCAGAAAATAGGGTATAAATTATGACTGTTTCACTCTTCACCAGTTGGTCATCTTAAAGGAAAATTCTATCAATGCATCAGTGAACAGTAGTGTAGCGCCAGCATGGCATAGGGCAGGTTCTCTATGATGCAGGCAAACGGGTAAAGGAGTCCTGGAGCCCTCGGTGTTTTGTCAGGCTTTCAATGTTTTCTACAGTATTTGTAGAGAGGCAAACAGTGCAGGGCAGCCGGGGGGGTGGGGCAGGGGGCCAGGAGGCTGGCAGACCCTTCAGCCCCCAGCAATCTTTACTCCCTCTGGGTTCTCTGGCATTCTCTCTGCTGCACCCCACTGCATGGCCCTCTGCCGTCATGCTCTATTCCCTGCTCTCTTGCTTCTGACTCTGCTCTTATATTCTCAGCCTCCAGGCCCAGGTGTGCCCACTCAAGAATTCCCACACCCTCCTTCATGTGCGTGTAGGACCCCAGGGGTCTATTATTAATGGAAGGGCAGAAAAACCTGATCATTTCATATACTAGTAGCTAGTAACTTCATTTACACGTAGCTAGAACAATGGACAGGCACTTGCCTGTCTGTTAGCCAACATAAAAGCTGGACTCACCCCTCTTTACAACATTTAGTTAAGAAAAGTTTCTAGTCAACTCTGATCACACATCTAGGCAGTGGCTACCCCCTACTAGTCAATAAAATGAAGCTACTGACTTCTTACTAGGTGTTTGTTTTCTTTTATTGCTTGTTCTTTAGGATTATTTAATCCACCTTTTAGTGTTGTTATGTTCTGTTTTCAATATGAATTTTATTTTATATGAAACATTATGCTGATGCATTTTCATTTTCTAAACTTGTGGTGTCTTGGCTGTTCAGATCACAAGGCCATAATCAGTGCATCATTGCTTCCTCCTGACAGCACTTTCTGTTTTAGGAAAAGACTGTCAGAGGAAAAAGAACCAGCCCTCAGAGGACCAAGCTCACAAACTAACCTTAAAAACTAACATCTCAGAATCTGTATCAACCACGACACAGTCAAAAATATCTGAGTGCCTATGTAGATGACACCTATTCATTCATTCTTTTATTGTCTATTCATTCATTCTTTCTTCTATCCCACAGACATTTACTGAGAGCCTGTCATGAGCTAAGTGTGTTTTAGATGGCGGTTATAACTTCACTTGAGGCTTCTTGTAAATGCTTGTTTAGTTCATGTGTTCATATAATAATGGACATTCTTGAGTACAAATATGTATTTTTTTCTCCTTTTCATCATCATCATCTCCACAATTCCCAAGAGAATGCTCTGCAGGAGATAAAACACTGAGCACATGATTTTGATTTACTGATGGGTAGGGAGTCTCAGTCTTCTGTCTTAAGGACCATTCCGAACTTATTCTCAGTTTTTCTCTGGTTCCAAAGGTTGCAAAAGCATTTTCCTTTCTGCCTGAAAGGATTTAGGTAGAATTATTCATTATTAGGGCCCAGACTTCACCTTAAAGATGAATGTGTATACATGCTCAAATGAAGTAATACTATGGTGATATCCCGAATTGTGTCCTAATTTTTAAGGAGATTCTATTTTGCATTCTAGTCATAAAACTTAAAAGCAAAATGTTAATGTGTAAAAAGGTTATTCCAGGTAATAAAATCTGTTCCCATCCTTTTACAATCAGATCTAGCCCAGTTAAGTAGCTTATTAGTAGAAAAATGGGGGAGAAAAAGGAATTTAAGACTTTTTTAAAAAACTTTTTTAAAGATTTATTTATATCTGCATACAAGAGCTGGGGTGTAGGCCAGAGGTGTGGGAGTGGTGAGAGGATTCACCAGAGACAGAGAGGGGAGCAGAAGAGGATTGACTGAAATACACTGCTGAGGGGAGCAGTGGGCGAGACAGGAGAGGTCTGCTGCGCCATGTGGGAAGCTCCCTAGGCAGGGATCAAACTCTGGCTGCCATAGCTTCATAGGCTGAGACTTAACCTCTTGCGCCACCAGGGAGGTCCAAAATTAAGACTGTCATAATTAAAAAGAGTAACACTCATCTATTAAGTTACCTATTTATTATCTTTAGTTGTTTTAGTGTGTGTGTGTGTGTGTGTGTGTGTGTGTGTGTGTGTGTGAACTGCCTGCAATTTTTAAAAACCTACTTTCGAGGGCAAAATGTTAACATCTTGGAATAATCACCCCAATTATTTATTTAGGTATTTTTAGTCACTCGCTCTGACATTTCCATCCCCATGTGTGACAGATGTTCCAGAACCTCGTTCATTTGGTTCTTCCCAAGAGCGAGGCCATTTTCTTGCCTCCTCTCCTTCTCCACCCGTGAAATAACACACATGAAACACACATCCTGGGTGCCAGCAAGTGCCAGGGGTCCTGCGCTGTGAATTTCTGCCCATATGACCGGCAGAGCTCTTCGGCTTACTTCCTTCTCCATGAAATTCTGATAAATGATATATCTAAAAATGACCAAAAAGCAATAATAACAGAAATTTCTGCAAAGTGTTTTTAATCCTCAAAAAGAGCCTTATATTTTAGGTATTGTGGAGGGAGATACCAAAGTCTGGTCGAGTTCAGCAACCATGTCACAGCAGAGATGTTATAGCTCTAGTACAGCAAGCTTTTATTAATGGTCTGGAGGACACAGACTCAGGATCACTTAGGCTGAACATCCAAGGATCTCTGAGGGGAGAGTGCGCAGATTGGCAAAAGGGGTGGGATAGGGTCTGCTTTATGCAAATAAAGTTTTCTGTAACTGTAGTTCTGATTGATGGAAAGTTTGTCAAGTAGTGATTGGTTGAATTTCAAGCCTGGGCAAGACTTGCCACTATGGTTTCCTTTCTTCTCAACTGTCCACTTTGCCTTCCATGGCATGACAGGGGGTCTGGACATTCCTTGGGAGTGACCTTCAACAGCCTCCCAGGTCGGTTCGGTTGTTACTCAGACTGGTAATGGCTTTATGTTCATTCATTTTATTTATCAGTATCTTCAAGTGGGTATATAAGACCGAGGATGGATTTTGGAGCAGGTGCGGTCTCCTGCTCTGGAAGTCACCACCTGGTTCCTCAGTGTGTGGGAGCTCAGCTCCCTAAGAAGCAGTTTCTGTGAAGCCAAGGAGGGCTCATCTCAGTCAGATCCAGCCTGCCACAACCCAGCCAGGCTAATTCCTTGAACGCAAATCTCACTGAGATTTTGGGTGTCTTAGGAAATATTAACAGCCATTCTGGATATTTCTAAGGCTGCCTGGATAAAGTCAGATTCAGAACCTCAGGAGGCCTTTGAATTCTGTGTCTGCCACTGTGTGGCTTTGTGATGCTGTGCATGTTCGTTGAATTCTGTGAATTTCCCTCACAAGTATTATAGAAATGTTGAGCGAATTAAATAGGTAATATTATATAAAACTGCCTCCATATACAAAGTGAGTGTTTTCTTGCCTTCACTCTCAGTGCTGTCATGGATTCAGGAAAGGAGAGAATGCCAAGAGCATCCAGACTTCTCTCCCAACAAGAGAGGTAGGCACAGACTGCAAGTCTGAGCTGTGGGACACATAGGCTGTCCTCCTAACCATGCCTTGGACAAGATGTGTTACCTGGACCAGGAATCTTTGCCTCACCTGTTTCTTCATCCATTAAATGGAGCTAATATGGTCAGGCTCACAGAGGGTATGGGTATAATAAGGGTTAACACCTCATCTGGATCAAGGGGGTGTTCTTGATTCCCCATGGTTGGGAGTCTAGAATCCTGTCTGGTGCTATCTGTACCACACACACGCCCTTTCCTGAACACAAACAGAAGCACAGAGCTGACTTCTCACAAAGTAGTCTTTTCAACCCTGAATGGCTCAGAAATCTTCATAGTTAAGCAAAATTTGCCTCCTCAAACTTTCCCCTGGAGATCCATAAAAGTGGAATCAATGCTCCAAGCTTTTGTCCAGTTAAGGGAA
The DNA here is from genome assembly GCA_004024925.1 of Scalopus aquaticus. Classification (NCBI taxonomy): domain Eukaryota; kingdom Metazoa; phylum Chordata; class Mammalia; order Eulipotyphla; family Talpidae; genus Scalopus; species Scalopus aquaticus. The sequence goes on from PVIJ01015262.1 coordinate 9,959, forward strand.
TTTAAATGATTTTTATTTTAATTTTTATTTTTATTCCAGTGGAATCAGGTTAAAGTAAGCATTGAAGTTAATTTTAATGTGAAAAATAAAAAGTCAACCAGAGGGAAACATAGGATCCTTAATGCCACCATCAGCAAGCCTCAAGTAAAAGTATAGTCTTATTGATACTCCCTGTGATACTCCCCCCTCACAATGACGTCTACTTCCTCTTTCCCAGAAATTTGAACATGATTGGTTCCATTGTGAAGGGGAATTAAGGTTGCAGATGGAATTAAATTTCCTAATGAAAACGTTGTGGTGGGAGTTTATCGTGGGTTATCCATGTGGGTCCAGTGTAATCTCAAGTATCCTTATAAGTGGACGAGGGAGGCAGAAGAGTTGGAATCAAAGAAAGACTTGAAGATTCTTTCCCGCTGGCTTTGGTGATAGAGGAAGGGGCCATAGCTAAAGAGTACAAGACTGAGGCTCCAGAAACTGGGAAGAGCAAGGAAATAACTTATCCCATAGAATGCCCATAAAGGAATACCTACCAATACCATGGCTTTATTCAGTGTAACCTTTTTCAGACTCGGACCTCCAGAACGGCAAGATAATAAATGTGTGATATTTTAAGCCACCAAGTTCATAGTAATTTGTTGCCACGCCAATGGGGAACTAACACATTGCCTCCAAGCAGAGTTGGGTTGAGTTCCAGTGCCATCACCTCCAGGCTGAACAGACCTATTTACATCGCCTCACCTCTCTGACCTTTATCCTCCTTTTCTGTAAAATGGGCATCACAAAAGCATTAAACTGAATAAGGCATCCCTAGTGGAGTACTTGGCCCCTATTGGACTCAACACATAACCTCTTTTACTCATGAGGAGTACTCAACACATCACCTCTTCTACTCATGAGGATTTGAGGTGTGCCTCTTTCTCTTCCCCTTCCCTAGGTAGACTTTCTCTTTTTAGAGGTATGGGAGATTCACATTTCTCCCCTACCTAGCCCTGGAGAGCCCTAATCTGGGGTTTCCCAGTGACACCACTGCAGGGTGTTTGACTACCATTTGGACTCCAGGCAGTAGACACTCTTCTCCAAGAGCAATGAATACACAAAGTCTTGACTTAGCACAATCATGGGTAGTCAAAACTAAACAAGGGTCAAGATTCCCAGAGATCCTGCCATCCAGGTGAAACCCTCCAATAAGGGAGGGTGGCAGTGTGGTTAGGTTGGAGCATTTAACCTCTCCAGGAGAGGAGGGAACAAAATTCTAGCTGGGACAATCACCAAAAGTAACAAGTATTTGTAGGGGTTTGCTCTTTTTCAAAAGACCAAAGCCCCAGTAGGACCAATTTCCAATATAATTACTTTTAGAGTAACAAAATACCAGGACATTAATATCTACAAATGACTATCCCAGAACATCCAGGCACAAACTGATGGAAAAGATGTGGGTGTGTATATACATGTAAGAGAACATTTGAGTCTAAGTTTGATTTTTCCATTATTCTAAACTGAATCACTGGTATGAGTTTCAAGAATTACAGAGATTATGAGGTCATTTTATTGGAATTATACTTCCAATCCATCCTTCAAAACTCTTCAGGACCTTTTATTCCTTTTTACTTTGCCAATGCCAAGGGGATTTAGAAAGAGAAAAGATGTACTTTATGGCAGGATCAAAATTCTTCCACTGGAGATTTCTTTTCATTCATTGGGGTAGGAGATTTTGCTCTGTAGTATACAGGAGCTATCAGTGAGCTGGAGGTCAGGAGCAGCCTGGGGAGCTCAGCTCAGCCATCGGGAACTAAGTGTTCCAGCTGGCCAGCCCTCAGTCTCCTCCGTGCTTAGAGGATTGGACCAGGAGATCCCTGAGTTTGTGTGAGCCTCTGACATCCAAAAACATCTCAGAGAAGCACCAAGAGAAAGTGGGTGGTGGCTGTAGATGAGTTTCCCCGGCAATAAGAAATCCTGCTACACACCCTGGTCTTGGAGGGGCTCATGTTTCAGTGAAGACAATTTGGAAAATGCTGACCTCAGTGATGCTTAGTATTTAAAACTTCCTCTTAAGTAGTTGAATAGACTTTATTTACAAGTCACCATCCTGAAATTTTAATTCCATAAAACTTCCAACTGGGCAAAGAATAAACAGTTAAGGAAAAGAGAACAGTTTCCTAAACCGATAATGAGAGTGAATTCAAAATTGCTTTTCATGTATATAAAGGCATACAAAGCATCGCAAATTTCCTGCTGTGGTTCTAGATGTTTAATTGTACATTTTTCTTTTTTTTTTTTAAGACCAAATCAAAATTGATGTTAATTCACCATTAATTTCAATATGGGGGTGGTGGATTGCAATCCTCTGGGAGAAGAAGACCCCTTACTTGATAGACATTTCCCATTGCTACCCAAAGGGTATGGAAGGCCAGAAAATCCCTTAGCAGGAAGCATCCATCAGGTGGTCCATACCTGCTTTCTGGTGGGGCAGCAGGGCAAGGAGATCTAAACCCTCTGACCCATCTTCTTGGGCCCACTGCAGCAACAAATCTTGAATTGGAGTGGGAAGTGTGGGAACACAGCCTGCGTCAAGCGTGGGACTCTCTGTGATGTTTTACCATAAAATGAATCTGCTTTGCAACAGTAGATTGATTAAAAACTCAAGTAAAATAGCATAACCATCTAGGTTTGTGTAATTACACTCTATGACATTCATACAATGACAAGATCACCCAACAATCCATTTCTCAGAACATGTCCTGTTCTTAAGTGACACATGACTATATACAAATAAATACTACTCAGCCCTAAAAAAAAGTTTTAAAAAGGAAATATTGTCATTTACAATCACATGGATAGACCCTAAGGGTATTATGCTAAATTAAATATGCGAGACAGAGAAAGATACACATCATATGATTTTACTTATATGTGGAATTCAAAAAGCAAAACAAATGAACAAATAAAGCAAAACTCATAAATACAGAGAACAGATTAGTAGCTGCCAAAGGAGAAGGGGGTGAGGGGTGGGGTGGGCAAAGTGGTTGAAGGGGATTAGGGAGTACTAATGTTCACCTACAAGAAAACATAAGCCTGAGAGATGTGATGTACACCGTGGTGACTATAGTCACTAATACTGTACTGCAACTTTGAAAATTGTCCTCATGGAGTAAAATTAGATTGGGATGAAATCAAAGGAGAAGTAAACTCCTACTTCTTAGTTTTAGGAATGTTTTTAATGATCATGAATTACTTCTGTGATGAAAAATTTTTAATTTTTTTCTGATTAAAAAAACATAGAAAATAAAATTGCCAGAGGTAATATTCCTATACAGCCTATAAATCAAATCTGAATGCACCCTGCCAGGCTTCTCCCCATCTGAAGCATCCGGGGCTGACAGTCTTCAAACATTTGATGTCTGTAAAAAAATCCCAGAGACTTTTCTCCCAGGTCAGGATTCTCCACTGATGGCACTGGGCATTGAGGAAAAAGGCAGGAGGAGCCCCTCTGCCACTAAGTCTCAGAAGCACGTTGTCAATTTTAAAGTCTTTAGTTAGCTGATCTATTTCATCATTTCAAATTCATTACTTAATTAATTATATATTTTAAGAGAATTTTTCACTTAAAGGGACCTTGGAGATCTTTTCGTTCAAGCCTAGCATCTTAGGTATGAGGAATTAGAAGCCCAAGAAAGGAGCCTTAATGTGTTGTATTAAATTTAAGACCATGGGGCCTCCCCGGTGGCGCAGCGGTTAAGCGCTGCGCTGTGGAGCTGTCAGCAGCAGCGACGCGAGTTCGACGCCCGGCCAGGGAGAATCCCACATGGCGCGGCAGACCTCTCCTGCCTCACCCGCTGCTCCCCTCAGCAGTGTACTTCTGATCTGCCTGTTCTGCTCCCCACTCTGTCTCTGGTGAACCTTCTCGCCGCCCCACGCCTCTGGCCTGTACCTCAGCTTGTATGTATAAATAAAATAAAAAATCTTTAAAAAAAAAAAAAGATTCCATTTAAATTTAAGACCATGAATTTGGGGGCTCAGTCTCTTAAGTTCTTGATTATTGTGAGAACCACTGTTACCTTGGAGAATGTTATTGCCATCCTTCCACAGTCCCACCCTCTCTACCCCCCCACCACCCAACCCTCCTCTTCCAGAAGAAAGGCCATTGTCATTTGTCTGCATGAGAACAAACTTCCTCTGTCTGACTTTCTGCCAGACTTCAACCCAAGTTCTTCTAATCTTGGGGCCTTTGCACAGGTCATTCCCTCTTTCTGGGATGTGCTTCCTTGCTTTTTACAAGGCCCCTTCCCCACACTCAGGCACCTCCTCAGAGAGACACACACTATGTGTGAATTAGGCCCCCCCCCTCCCCATAGCACTATCCCTTTCAGCAACCTGTTTCCCTCAAAGAGTCAAAGCCCATGTCTCTCTTGTGTCCTTAGTGCCTAACATGGCACAGGGCAACAAACGTGGCAAGAGTTTGTTAGGTGGATGAATGAGCAGCTCTGACCCCCACTTTTGAAAGGTTTCTGGCCCCTACTAGTATGTGACTGTCTCCTCATGTGGTTCAGGAAATGTGTATTATTTCTTTTTTTGTTTTTGTAAGTGAAAAATGATACAGCTTTATTATTTCAGTTTGTGAGGATTACAAGGCAGATTGAACACATTCCAATTAGCTGACGTCACTGGCTCCACTGTCCATTGTTTACTCAGTCATTGCCCGGTAATGGCCTGAATGGGCAAGAGGGGAACCTGTAAGTTTGTAACCTGAGGCTTGTGGGAAAGACAGAGCATAGATTCCATCTAGGTCCTGAGTAGCACCAGGGACAGAGCACCCAAAGCCAGTTGCAGCCTTTGACCTCTATGTCCTTCCTTTGAAGGAAGCCAGTTGACCTTTGACCTTCTGTGTCCGAGAAGAAAGGGATAACATGCTGCAAACTTGACAAGAGAAAAGAGGCAGCTAGAGCTAGTGAATGTTATTTGGGAAGTTTGATGGTGAAGAGGAGAGAGATTAAGGGGTGCTGGGGTGTTTTATCAGATTTGGGATCTCTGGACTGCTACCTTCGACAAAGCTCATGACTCAGCCAAATGAGTTCAATGGCAATACAAATTTATGGGGGCAGGTGTAGGAATCCACATTATGAAATACAAGCATGTGATTAAATTAGAGGCAGGGTAGGTAACAAATGTCGTGGTGAAGGTCAGGAGACTGGCAGCACAGAGCAGGCAGGACCCTGTCCGGAGAGCTCCAGGGATCAGTCTACTGTGAGGAAGAGGAGCCACCACTTCTCAGGGGAATCCCCGGCTGCTCCCCCAGAACTAAGCAGAGGGCTTTAGGCACTCAGCATGGAGTCCACCAGTATCTCAAACTGCCTCTCCATTGGTACCTGTATTTATGTCACTTCTCAGTGGCATCTTATGAGCCCTCTTTAATTTTGATTTAGGCAGGGCCTCTCCACACAGTTTTTATCTGCTCTTGCCTTTCAAGTCTGTTTATCAGTGCCTTCATAAACAGGTGGTTGATAACGTAAGTGGCTCTATTGGAATTGCCTGTAACCTACCAGTAGTCAGTCATGACATTGTTGGTACATATAACATCTCAATCAGTGAAGATCATTACATTATTAATATATATGACACAGAGCTGGACGCAAGGGTAATTTTTTCTTTTTAAGGCTCCAATAGGCTCAAGCACGTTTCCTGGAAGATGGAGAGGAGCTGCAGAAAGAGAAGGGAAGGGGGAAGGAATACTTTGTGGAGGGTGATCCCAAAGGAGGCAAGACAGTTACTGACAGTTGGAACTGAAGTCTCTGAGTGAGGTGGAAGGGCCGGACTGAGGAGGCATGCGAGGGGTGAGTGCTGACAACCCAGGATCAAGTCAGCCATACAGGAAGGAGAAACCCAAAGGCCTGAAGTTTGAACCTTGGCGGAAACCCAAAGTTAACCATACACGAAGGAGGGGACAGCAGGAAAGCAGTTGTGGTGTCCAGAGGCCCAGATAGGTCCATCAGTGGTTTCCAGCCCCACGATGGGCCTGTAGAAAGATGATCCACAAGCATAATGTTTGCTTTTAAGACAGTTCGGAAGATAAAGCTACAAAGCCCATAAAGCCACACATCAAACACATGATTTCTCTGCTTGCTCTGAACTTCAACTTCAAATATTATAATTAAACCAATATGTGAATATTGAAGATATCAAAAGAACAAGAACATTATTAATTTGTGAATCAAGGCAACTAACTGCTTTATCCTTTTAAGTCATTTCCTCATGTAGCTTCTTTCTCGGTAACATACATTCCTGTAACTCCAATAATGTTCCTGGATTTAAAACCACAGTTTGTTTTTTTACCCCCTTGGGAACATATTTCTTATCTCTTGGGCCCTTTTGAAACAGGCAGTTATCAGATCAACCTTTAGCTCACTGGCCTTGGGTTGAATAGGTAATTTCCCCCGAATCATAGGCTTGTAAGAATTCGGGCCAAAAATTCCAGGCTGGCTTTAAGCAATAAATACAGTAATTAACTTCTAACCAGGCAAGCTAACATTTTGCTTGGAGAAAGCATCGTTTCTCAAACAAATGCCTTTTAAATAAAAACAGTGTCATGCCCTTGCTTTGCAGCGTGATACTTTCCAGTGTGAAGGAATAACCAGTGTGACGTGTCAGAGATTTTTTTAAATCCAGTTTTCTCTGGTTTTCAGTTCTGCCATAGAAGTTGCACTGTCTTCCAGGGCTATATTGCACAGCATGTGCCCAGCTACCCTTACATCTGAACCACACATGAAATTATGTGGAATTTGGCCTCCTTACATGGAGCCCAGCTCTGTAGCAGGATGGGGTGACACTGGTGACTGAATGAATGTTTTCGGTGGTAGACCCAGGCTAGAGAGGCATACCAAGTCTGGTATGTTATCATGGTGATAATAAAAATCACTGACTTTTAAACAGTCTTATTACCATTTTTAAACCCCCTGTAGACAATGACCATCCTCACTGCCTGACTTGGGACACACACCACAACCACGCTTAGCTCCAGGAAGTCACACTGGCTTTAGTCACATCAACAGAAAGCAGTGAAATTAATCCCCAGGTCAGCAATGGGAGTTTGAAGCAAAAAGTCCTGAGAATATTCCAAATAGGTAACCAAAAAGCCAAAGCCTAGGGTCAGAGTCAAACTGGAAACTAAGACTGTATATAGGGAGGGTATCAGTTTTGCTGGAAGAGATTTTTTTTCTAAATGGCCTAGGGCAAAGGCAAGAAGGAACAAAAGGGAGTAGGCAGCACATTCATGTACAGGAAGGGATCCTTTGTCAAATGGATTATGTACTGCTTTGACCTGAAGGGTGTTTTGTTTTGTTTTGTTTTTTGTTTCAGCCATTCACTTGGCAATCTTTCTCCAAGAAGGTTTTTAAGTCACCGCATGATTTCTGTCAGCATCCAGAGTGAGGGGCATGTACTGTTGCCTGAAACCTGGCCTTATTTTCTCAGCACTGTGCAGAGAGCTTGGGTGGCCCTGGAACACAGCCATGTAAAGCAGCAGCAAGAACCAGAGGTTTATACCCGTGGGGTCCTGTCCCTGGCCTGCCTTGGACTGTGCAGTTACTTGGGAGGTAGTGCGGCCTGGTGTAAAGATCAATAAATATGGAAGCAGGAACCTTGCATTATACCCCAGCTCTGCTCCCAACTCACCTCATGGTTTGGAGCACATTCTCCTTTGTTTTAAAACTAGTTTCCTCACACAAATAGTAGGCTGGAATGGCGTGCAACCCAGAGTGACCTCAAGGCCCCCAAATATACATGCTCTAAGGCAGTCTGGCCATCTGTGTTCACAAACACAAAGGAGACACTTAGTGTGAAAGATCTTTAATAGAAATGGTGTGCATAGAGAGAGAGAGAAGAAAGTCTGTTCTGAATAAAATACCCAAAATTACCCATCCCCTCATGGGTAGATGCCCAGTGAAACAGTTGGCCCAAAGTGGAGCCACCTTCTGGCAGAGAACCATAGAAAAGGGGCAAAAGGGACCAGGCGAGTCTGGGATGAAAGGGGAAAAGCAAAGTACAAATCTAGACAGTAGCCGCCATTGAGTCTCCCCATGTGTCTGTCACCCATGTGTCTCTTTCTAGTGTCTCTACATGTCTCCTCCACATGTCTCTACCAAATCCTCCAAGACCCAGTGCATGTCCAAAGCCACGAAGCAAGTGGGTCCTTCTCCATGTCTCCCCAGAGCCCACCTGCCTTCCATGTTTTATAGCTTCATCTGGCCGCCAGCTCCGCCCCTCATTAAGTGGGCAAGGAACATGGTACCTCCCCTTTTATAGAGATGTCTCTGTAACAAATTTGCTTTGCAAACTGTAAAATCTAAGAGACATAAGTCTGAATTGTCTACATGTGCTGTGGATTTGGTTTTCTGATTATCATTAGGTTTCAGCCAATAATTTGTAATCGGTTTCCAAAAGCAAGAAGGAGGGAGGGAAGGGAAAGGGCACAAAATGGAATAGAAAAGAACACAAGGGACCATGGAGATGGATCACGGGTGAATTGGTGGTGGGCTACCCAAGGGGAATGCAAAATGTAAAAGACATAAATAACAATAAAAATATATATTATAAAAAAAAAAAAAAAAAGCAAGATGGGGACAAGGAGCTTAGCAGCAGCCCCTGTGTTGAAAGGCTCTTTGCGATAGCACACCTTTGCGATAGCATGCCTGTACTGTACAGAAACCTGCAGGGATCAAAACAGAATGTGGAGCAGCAGGCTATCCCCTTCCACCTTCCTGTGGAATCATCAAACCCATGGTAGGCCACGGCCTTCCAGGAAGGCACCTTGCTTACACAAAAATACAGACCTATCAGATAACATATTGCCAGAGGAGACTTCTAGGGAGCACCAGGATTTTCAGTGGGAAGGGAAAAGTTATGGAGGAAAGTGGAAGCTGAAGCTGCCTTTACTTTTGTAAAGTTTCTTATGTGGAAAATGGATTTGACGTGTTGGATGTGTTTCCAGAAAAGAACCCAATGGACCCTTCCATGGTACAGCCCTCATCTCATCAAAGGGCAAGAGTTCCCAGACTTTGCTTTAAATTAGACTCACCTAGAAAGAGTTTAAATGTCTCATGCAGCCTGGGCTGCACCCCAAACCAATTAAGCAGACTCTCTGGGAGTGGGGCCTAGCCATCAGTACTTTTTAAACTTTCCAGGTGATTGCAAATTTTCAAATTCCTTAATAGTTCTAGGAACATTTTGTTCAAATAGAAGATTGAGAATAAACAAAGAGGGAGATGAGCCCCCACCCCAGTCCATCCTACCCTCTTCTCCACAATGACACCTGAGGACAATTTGTGGAAATCTGGGAACTTCATGAAAATCTTAGACTCCAGGAGCACAGTTTTATATATATGTATATATCACCCACATCTGTCACTCACGTGTCTCTTCCAAGTGTCTCTACAAGTCTCTCTCTCTCTCTCTCTCTCTCTCTCTCTCTCTATATATATATATATATATATATATATATATATATATATATATATATATATAATTTAGATCCTTTACATTATTGTGTATCCCCCATAGGTTCCCACCACCAATTCACCCGTGAACCATCACCATAGTCCCTTATGCTCTTTTGTCCTCTATTTTGCTCTCTCTTCCTCCCCCTCCCCTGTAGAATGTCTCTTATTTGTGGTTGCCTGCTAGTTTTTGCTTTTGTTATGTTTTGTGTGTTCTTTTCTCCTTCTGATTTCTCGTTTGGCTCTCTTATATTCCTCCTGTAAGTGATACCATTTGATATTTTTCTTTTTCCTTCTGGCTTATTTCGCTGAGCGTGATCCCTTCTAGCTCCATCCATGTTGCTGAGAATTGCATTTATCATTTTTGATTGCTGAATAGTATTCCATTGTATACACGCACCACATCTTCTTGATCCAGTCATCAATTTTTGGGCATTTGGGTTGTTTCTATGTTTTAGCTATTGTAAATAGTGCTGTAATAAACATAGGTGTGCATGTGACCTTTTGGATTAATGTTTTTGTGTCCTTTGAGTATATTCCTAGGAGTGGAAATGCTGAGTCGAATGAAAGTTCTATTTTTACTTGTTTGAGAAACCGCCATACAGCTTCAGGAACACAGTTTTAAAAACTACCAATTTAAGGGAAGGGAAATGGGATTTCCACAGAAATGAATGTTTTCTTCAGCCATCTGCTGAATCTTGATTCAGTTGGAATCTTGATTGTTTTGATGACTAGAATTAGCAAATCCCAAATGGAGGGGAGCTGAACTAAATGACCATGGACCTAACTACTTGTTAGTTTGCAACATGAGCAGCATCTGCCAAAGTGTGGTTGACCCTGTGCCTTAGAACCTAGACCCGGGTCTATTTCTGTTTATTATCTTGCTGCCACACACAGGACAGAAGAACCAAATCCTCCAGCTCATCATGGTATTTCCAGGGGAAGAATGCTTAAGTATTACTTGATGAAAATTCCAGCCTTTGCATTCACATATTGAGTGTTCAACTGGATTGTGCTCTTTCCTCAAGTCTGAATGTGCAGAGCAAATCTTGAACCCAAGTGTTTTCAATACTTTTAAACTTTTTTATATAGTTTTATATTGTTGTTCATTTGTGTGCAATGTTTGATTTCTCCTCTCAAGTGTTGTTGCCATAAAATTACCACCACCAGGACACCCGTGAACCATACCATAGACTCTGGTGCTCTTCCCTCCCATTTTAATCTCTTTCCATCCCTCCTCCCCTGATGAATGTCACCAATTTATAGTTCTACTGAGAGTTTTGTCTTTTTTTTTTTTCCTGATAGCTTGTGTGGTTTCCCTATGTTTCTCCTATAAGTGAAACCATCTGATATTTTTCTTTTTCCTTCAGTATTTTTTTTTTTACAATTATGTGGCACCTTCCTTGACACACAGATTGTAGTTCCCTCAAGGACTCCATAACTTACATATGGCAGCCCAGTAGCAGAGAAAGGAATAGGAAGTGAGGACAAACAGGGTGAGCCCTGGTTCTGTGTTAGCAGTTGTGTGAAAGCAGACAAAGCACCTAAATTTCCTCCCCCTCTAAAATGGAATTAATAACGCTTACCACCTATTTCACAAGATTATTGTGAGGCTAAAAGAAAAAAATGTCAATTCTTATCCTCTTGGTGGTTATTTAAAAATATGCACGATTATTGAAAGCAAAAATCATAACACTGGGAGAATTTCAACATATGTAGATGTAATTAATAACATATGGCAAAAATAACATAAGTAGGGGAGGGTCCACAGACCGATATGTTTTTAAGACTTCCACATTTTACATGAACTGGTAAACCATTAACTCCAAGTAAACTGTGACCAGTGAGGTTTACCAATTTATAATCTTTAGACAACTAAAGACAGGTACAATAGAAATGACTGAAAAGCCAATAAATAAAATATATGATGTACTAAAAAGTATCTAAGTCCAAAACAAAGAAAAGGGAGAACAGAGGGACAAAAAACAAAGACAAACACAACACTAAGAAAATTGTGGACCTAAGTCCAATCAATACGTATGTTAAATATATTGATTGATATATAACCTAAAATACCGAATAAAGTTCAGTATTGTATATTTGGGGTTTTTTTAATGATCCAAGATACTTCCCTAAATGTAATGATATAAATAGAGTAAAGATAAAATATGCCACAGAAATATTAAATGAAAAAAAGTCAGGGGTAACTATATTAATGTTATGCAAAATAGACTTCAGAACAAAGAAAAACAACCAGAAATGAAGAAAAGTACACAATGATGAAAGGAAAATTAACCAAGAATACTTAACAGAGTCTTTCACAGAGCAAAAGTTTTTGATTTTGATAATATCCAGTTTATCAATGCTTTTTTCTAGTTTCGGATATAATATTTAAAGAATCTTCACCTAACTCAATGTCACAAATATTTTATTATATATTCCTTCTAAAAGTTATATAATTTTATGTTTGAGATGTAGTTCCATGATTCATTTTATTTCAATTTTTGTGTATAGCTGAAGTAGGTTGAGGTTCATTTGTTTTCCATATAGATGTCTAATTTTAAAGAACCTTTTGTTTAAAAGACTACCATTTATTCATTGATTTGCCTTTGCAACTCAGTCAAAAACGAGTTTACCATGTTTGTGTGGGTTTATTCTAGATTCTACTCTGTCCCGTTGATCTCTGTGTCTATCCTCTCAATAATACCAAGCTATTTTGATTACTGTAGCAGTCATGGGGTGTGCTCAAGATGGGTTAATACCTAAAATGGGGGCCTCCTTGGTGGCGCAACAGGCTAAGCGGTTAAGCGCAGTGCTGTGGAGGTGTCGGTGGCTGCAGCACGAGTTCGATGCCCAGCCAGACAGATTCCCTCATGGCGCAGCAGACCTCTCCTGCTTCGCCCACTGCTCCCCTCAGCAGCGTACTTCAGTTGATCTGCCTGTTCTGCTCCTCATTCTGTCTCTGGTGAACCCTCTCACCGCCCCACACCTCTGGTCTGTACCCCAGCTTGTATGCAAAAATAAAATAAAATATTTTTAAAAATCACTTTAAAGAAATTAAAAAATATATATATATATATAATTTTTAAAAACTAAAATGAGCAAGCTTCAGAGAGGTCTACTCTATAGTACATATTTTATTGCATATTTCATAATAAAATTTGAAAGTATAATTCATAAGATTAAGTGTAGCAACCTGGATATTTCAGTTTTACCTAGGCATTTGCTTGTGTCTTTCTAAAGCTTATATTCCAATTTTCCTGTAGAAATAAGTCCTTAAGATACTTAGTAAGAATACGCTTATATGCAGGTGTGGTGGTGGTGTGTGCTTGTATGCATGCACTCACACACAGAGATAGTCAGACCACACAGATGAGGTATCATATCCATGTCTCTTGCAGTTGGTCACACCTCAAGTGAGCCTAACCCCCGGAGCAGAGGTGAGGATGCAATGGAATCACCATGAGGGCTTGTTAAAGCACAGATTTCTGGGTCCCACTTCCCGAGATTCTGGTGGAGGAGGTCTGGATCCTGAGGGTTTTCATTTCAGACAAGTTGTCAGATACTGCCAGTGCTGATGCTGCTGGTCTAGGGCTACCACTTTGAGAACAGGGGTCCTGGACCTATGCCACCCCAACTGGACCCCATCATCACTTGGTACTCAATAACTCACCTACAGCCACAGTGCCTATCTGAGCTTAACTCCATTCTGAGCTCCACTGAATTCCTTAATTCAATTTGGAATTGGAATTAAACAGAGAAGTGAAAAATCTGCTATAATATTGAAGTTTGAATTGAGTGAATGTTTCCAGAGGCAAAAACAAGACTATCTTCCCTGAAAGAACTGCTGAAAAGCAAACAAATAAAGAAGCCATTAGAGATATAGATGAAGAATAGCCAAATTTTGATAACTCTTGAAGCTTGGTGATGGCTTTTTTACTGCTTTGTTTACTTCTAATATGTTTGACATTTTCCACTTTTAAGAATTTTTTTTTAAAAACTCAACTGAAATTGTAAAGTAGAGGAGCCTAGCAGAAAATGGATGAGTGGTAGAGACTGCTAAAAATGTTATTTTCAAATATTCAAAATGGCAAGCTATCTATCCACTCCACCAGTGCTTCTTCAACTTCCCCTTTAAACCCCTAGTGGCCTAGAAAAGTCAATACTCATCTGAGGCTAAGGAGTTAGCCCAAAGTTATTCCACTGTAAATCCAGATTTCTTTGAAATTTTGTGTTTTATTTCCCAATATGATTTTGCATTCTAACTAGTATACATTTGGTTTCATCAAAAACTAATGTTTGAAATTATATTATCATCATAGGAAAATATTTCCTACCTGTTCAACTAGTGAATAGAAAGCTTTTTCCATTGATATATAACTCGGAGCTGTAAATGGTTCAGTTTTAGAGGAATTTCACATGCCAGAATCATAACTCAACTTTGAAACAATTAGACATGAATTTCTTTTTATTTACTCTCAGAGGACATTACAGTTGATATATAATTATTGTCAGCATTCTCATACTCAAAGACACCACAGTTTGGGTTCACTAGTATCTCTACAATGAAACCCTTATATTAAATTAGTATCAAAGTCCACCCTATGATTTTTAGATTAACTGCTGCTGCCATTACCAATTCACTAATTAGAATTGAATTACTGCTGCCATCTTGGAACCTTCAGCAACAATGCCATTAGAACAGTTGTTTGGTTTTACCCTCATGATCTTCCATCTTTTCATTGTTTCAAGTTTACATTTGAACTTATGGTTCAAGCTTCCTATTTTTAGTTACCAATTTTTGTAATTGAAAAAAAACACTGAAATCCCTGACTTTGAGGAGGGTTTTGGGTTGTACTTTGTCTACAATAGGAGTGGAATGCAGTTGTGTAATTGGTTGTTTACATTTAAAATTTTTAAAAAGCAGTACTTAGAGCAGAACATGGAAGCCAGTGTGTGTGTGTGTGTGTGTGTTTGTGTAAAATCGAACAAAAAAATATTTTTTCATAGTGTAATAAAAGGTAAAATAAGAGGAGCCCCATGATCTTGACAATCCTGCTTATAACCCACTGTCATTCCAGAGGGTTTGTGTTATGGAGTTGAAATTAAGTTCTTGGCTTTTTTCTCTATTTAGCATAGGTACAGTTAATGCTAAAAGTGTGACTTCAAATATTGATATTTTACTCTATTGCAAGCTAATCCGTACACCCACCACCCCACAACCCTCAACATATACAACCCTGAAACACACAACATAAATCAAATGGTAGGTAACTGTATTGGTCTCCGAGTTCTGCCGTAACAAAATACCACAAACTAGGTGACTAAAACAATATAAATTCATTCTCTCATAATTCTGAAGACTAGATTTCTGAAATCAAAATGTCAATAGAGGTGGTTCCTTCTTGGGGACTCAGGAACTCAGAGACTGTATCTGTTCTTTGATAATTGTTGGCATAACTCCAGTCTCTGACTGAGCAGCCACATGACCTTCTCCCTGTGAATTCTGTATCTCTGTGTCTAAATTGCCTCTTTTATAAGGACAGCATT
The DNA here is from genome assembly GCA_004024925.1 of Scalopus aquaticus. Lineage (NCBI taxonomy): Eukaryota > Metazoa > Chordata > Mammalia > Eulipotyphla > Talpidae > Scalopus > Scalopus aquaticus. The sequence goes on from PVIJ01015262.1 coordinate 24,994, forward strand.
CATATTTGTTTAGCACTCACCCAAATTCAGTATAATCTCATCTTTACTTGATTTCATCTGCAAAGACCCTAATTCTAAGATCACAGTCACAGGCTCTGGGTGGATATGAATTTAAAAGAGACATCACCCAGTACTATGTGACCATTCAGATGTAAAGCACACACATTTGTACAGTAGTAACCATTTTTTATACTTCTTTGAAGTAACATTGCATTATAATATTACATTAAGTTTCAAGTGTGCATCATTGTAAGTCTACATCTATATGTAACACAATCAGTTCATCACTAAAAGTCCAAGTCTATCCCCTCACCATACAATTGACCCCGCTTACCCAATTTATACAATCCCCTTCCTCCTTCCCTTCCAGTAATGATGAATTTGGTCTTGTAGTCTAAGTTTATTTTTGTTGTATTAACTCATATGTTTCTTTAGTTTCTTTACATACCACATATGAGTGAAATCACACAGTGCTTGTTTTTTTGTCTGACTTATTTCACCAAGCATAATACTCTCTAGGTGCACACATATTGCTGAAAATGGCAGGATTTCATCTTTTTTTATAACTGAGTAATATTCCATTGTGTATATTTACCATGTCTTCTTTAGCAAATCTTCTTCATCGATGGGCACTTAGGTTGCTTCCAGCTCTCGGCTATTATAAATAATGCTGCAATAAACATGGGGATGCATTTATCTCTTCAAAGTAGTATCTATATTTTAAGGGTAAATATCCAGAAGTGGGATAATTGGATGATCTGAAATTTGTTTTTAGCTTTTTGAGGAATCTTTATACCGCTTTCCATAATGGCTGCACAAGTTTACATTCTCACAAATTCTGTTGCATTCATGACATGTTTCCTTTTGTTCACAGAACACTTGACTCTGTGTATGTGTATCTGTTGTCACTGTGTTTTGTAGTCTAATGGCCAGTGCTTTAAATCTGACCTGATTGTACTTGCAAGGGGGTGCCAGGGCAGCACGTGACCCAGCATCCCCCGCATGCAGCAGCACCATCCCACCAGATGCCATTGCCTTCCTTCCCCAAACCAAGTAGGTCTCACCTCTGATTGTATATGCAGGATGCTTCTTTATTGCTGAGTTCTGACCATCCACCAGAATCCCCTGTGTAGGAACTAATGTAGGACTCATGAGGTCAGCACGGATGTCCCATCCCAACAGCTTTAGCTCAGAGCTGACCAGATGACCGGGACACAGGAAACATTGAATTGCACTCCCACCTCTGACATATTATTTTGTAAATGGCTCCAGGTTTCATCTGTGCCAGGAGGAGGATATATTCCTATGAACATGTTGCTGCCTTTCTCAGCAAGTTTTAAGCCTCCATGTGGGAGACCTGATAAAATACCTCTCTTGCTGTTGATAGCATTGCTATTTTTATTTTTTGGTTATTTTTCTGTATCTATGTAGATTTATTTAAATTTCATCTTGATGGAATTAGAGGGAATCATACTCAGTGAAATAAGCCAGAAAGAAAAAGAAAAATATCGAATGGTTTCACTTATAACAGGACTATAGGGAGGCCGGGTGGGAGAGAGACACTCAGCAGTGGGGGAGGGCGGAGGGGAGGATAAGGGCACAAAATGGAAGAGAGGAGAATACAGGGGACCATGGAGATGGATCACGGGTGAATTGGTGGTGGGCTGCCCAAGGGGAATACAAAATGTAAAAGACATAAATAACAATAAAAAAATGGAAAAAAAATAAAAGAAAAGAAAAGAAAAAGAAAAAATAAATAAATAAATTTCATCTTGAACAACTTTCAGACTTAGAACAATTACATAAATAATAAAATTAATCATCATGTATTAAATATTTATAAGCATTAAATTTATTTACATATACATATTAAATTTATTTACATATACTGATATTTTGGGTCCATTGCACTAAAAACAATGGCAATATATATTAAATTAATATATTGCTGGAAATGGTTGTTCCTTCTAGATTTCTAAATTGACTCTAAGAAATCCATTTTAAAGAAAGCTTCATTCTCAATAATTTTGGCAATAACTTTCCCTAAAAAAAAAGCCATATTTTATGTGTTGTCATAAACTTAATGTGGGGAAAGTTCCAGCTGCCTGCGATCAATATGAAGCTAGTAAATTACATTATGTTTTAATTATACAAAAGAAATGTGGGTAATAAAGGCATAGTCATATGTGGTTTTTGTTTCCCTTACATAAAATCCACATATATTATGGCTAAGTACATACACACTGCAATACTTAGAGCTGACTACTCACTGATTATATTCGCCAAAATTAAGGCCAATATAAATAAATATTCAAATTAAAATCAAAATGCATGGCATTCTTTTGCACATTTTAGGATTTTATTTATAAAATCACTCAAGATCTTAAAAAAGGTTGCTATTTTTTTTAAGTGGGCCTTTCTGGCTTCTGGTGTTTTGTCAACAAAAACCCACTGAGTCCTTACTAAACACCAGCTCTGTGCTAACACTCTGGAGGATAACAGGAAATTTTAAAGCCAGACCCCATCAGCCCAGGGGATTGGCTAAGTAAACTGAGGCAGGTGTATGCCAGACAGTAGTAAGGCTGTTAGAGAACCATCCTCTCCCTGCTGAACTATGCCTCACCCTGCAAATTCCAGCTCAAATGCCATCTCCTCTCCATCACCTCCATCACTCCACGGGCATTTTACCAACTTCTCTAGTAATACTATATTTGCCTGCACCTGTGCCCCCAAAGTTGTGAACTGTGTCTTGTCTTTGCAGCTCCCCAATATTCCCTTACCCAATTAAATTTCTTATTTAAACAAACCATAGCTGGTATCTATTTCTTATAACATTACTTGGGACTCAAAACACAAGCAAACTTTCCTTATAATTAGTAGATAGTCAAAGGAAGTTTGGAGTCAAAATAAGTCAAATGTTAATATTTTAAAGAATGTGAGTTAGCCATACACACATAATGCTCATATAATTTTTAACAAAGAAATAAGAGCAAAGATTTGGCATTTCCTTTTTTTTTCAAACCCTTCACAACCTGTGGTCATAGAGCGCCAGCCTTCTTTCTTTGAAACTGATTTTTAATCCAAACGTGTCACATCATGTTTTAGAATCACAGTTTCAATTCTATCCAAACTCAAAATGCCAAAGCAAATCTGAATTGAAAAATTACTGTTATGTTTGCATATATTTATTTAATAGAAACCACAATTTGAACGTTTTATTAAAATGGACCTGATCTACCCAAAAAGAAATGTTTGCTTTTTTTTTTTTTTTTTTTTTTTTGTAACTGAATTTTTATCACAGCATGTGTTTATCATTTTGGTCAGAAGGAATGGAGGATATTTTTGAGATCAGAATTCTTAAACAAGAATATCCAAATGTGAGCAGGACTTTTAGGAGTTTCCAAGAATCTCTTATCCACATTCCAAGATTAAAATAAGGCAGATCAGAACACCGTAGCTCATAACTTACTTCTATTCAACAGACATTTTTGACTGCCAACCAAAAACCAACTGGAGGCAAAATACGTGTGTCATAGTATCTGTCTTTAAAGCCTTCACCTTCTAGCAAGGGAGAAAGGTGTATAAACATATAATATAGTACAGGGCAATAAACTTAAGAATAGAAACCAGCCATAGTATATATTTGTAAATAGATGATGTTTCTTTCTTTTTATTTTTTTAACCATCCATACTTTATAATTATTAATTTCTTGTTGAAGTAAGTTTGCATTGTAACAGCATATAAGTTTCAGGTGTACACCATTATAAATCAACATCTGTATATAATACATTAAATTTACCACTAAAAGTCCAAGTCTACCCTTCACCCTAAAGTTGAAGCCTTTTACCTGATTTTACCCTTTTGATAACCAACAGTTGATCTTTAGTCTTAACAGTTTCATTTCACTTTATTTAGTCCATAAAGTTTTTGTGTTTCTCGTGTTCACTTAACATAATACCCTCTAGGTCCATTCATACCATTGCAAATGGCAGGATTTCATTTTTTTTATGTAGCTGAGTAGTATACCTCTTCTTTCTCTACTCATCTGTTGGTGGACACTTAGGTTGTTTCCATCTCGTGGCTATTGTAAATAGTGCTGCAGTGGATAGAGGCATTCAGGTATCCCTTTGAATTGGTTTTTTTTGAATTAGTATTTTTCAGGTAAATACCTAGAAGTATGATAACTGGAATGTTACTTCTCTCTATCACCACCAAGTTGGACTCTAAGTCGCCTTCATATTCAGATCCTAACATTTACTCTGAACTACTCTGGCCTTAAGCAGTTTGGGGGGCACTCAAGTGACCAGAGGTTTTCTGTGGTCTGGCCATGTGGTCTCCTTTTAGGGTGTTTTTCCCTATCAGCAGAAGTTCAAAGCCTGCTAACAGATGCTAGAACTATGTCTGAATTTCTTGTTTAACTATACACAATGTTTTCACTAAATCAAATTACATATTTCTAGAAATTACCTCTTAGAAGTTAGCTCAAAACTTCTGAAAAATAGATGTTCAGAAACAGTGATGATTTGGGATGCAGAAACCAGCGGCACCAACTTCTGTGGTTTGCAACTGCTCTTACTTAGTCCAGCTCTGAACTGTGCATTAGTATGTCCTGGAGATCTTTGAAGTCACTCATTGCCCAGGCTGTACCCCCAACCAGCTAAATCCAAATCTATGAGGAGATGGGACCCAGCATGAGTACTTGAGGGAGAAAGTGTCAATTCACATTTTGTGACTTTTTTATTTGAAATTAATAAAATGTGCAAAAAAATAAAAATAGTACAAAAAGCCCCTACAATCTCTTTATATTTTTTTCTCTGACCCATTTGTAGGTAATTTCCATGTGTCATGGCCCTTTCTCAGAAATCCCTCAGGTTCAGTGGGTATTTTCTAAGAACAGGGATAGCCTCCTATACAACCATGCATAGACAGCAACTTCACACCTCTCCACTGATGCAGTACTCACAGTATTTCATTTACTATCTATCTTTCAGTCTTGTCAGTTATTCTAATAATGTCCTTGACAGCACTTTTCTTCCTCTGGTTCAGGATCCAGCTCATGGTCAAGTACGGCTTTTGTTGACATTTCTCTTTCTCCTCATCCAATCTGTATTTCCACAGACCTTCCTGTCTTTTACGATATTGACATTTTGGGAGAATATCGTCCCCCTGCCCCTTTTGGAAATCCGGCATTCCTCATTATCTGACTCCCCTTGTGGCTAGAGCAAAGACGGGTTCTAGGCTACAGGCCCCCTGCTCAAGGCGGCCTGTCAGGAGGAGTGCAGTGGCCGCCTCTCCTCATTGGTGATGTTAGTTTTGATCACATGGGAAATGTTTCCAATTTCTCCACAAAAGGTGAAGTACACAGAGTAATTACTCTTTCACCCTCGCAACTAGTAAGCAGTCTGGGCAGTAATAAGACCATGGGAATATCCCATTCCATGTCAAAATGCACCCCCCCCCCAAGTTTAGTGTCCTTTTGGGATTCTGGCCAGATGCAATCTTTACCACGATGATTACAAAATAATTTCCGAACTCCAGCACTCCCTCAATATTGGAATCTCTTGTAAGCAAAAGGCCTGCCTTCTCCCATACATGTTCCTTTATCTACTTCTTATTGGCATGGGCTCATTAATTTCCATTTTTTCAATAATTTATAATTCATTACTTATTTGAATGTTCGAAGTGTCCCAGTTATAGCCAATAAGTGCTCCTTCCAGGTGACAGCTGTATCCTTGTGACATGTTCCCATTGTTTTTGTGACTACTTCCTGACTTCCAAGGTTAGCTTGTATCCCCACCACAGTCCCAGCCCCAGAATTAGTCATTTCTCCAGGAAATGGTGCCTTTTAATGAAGAGTGATATTCAAGACAGAGATTAAGGTGCTAGGTATGCATATTGATAAAGGAGTATCTTTTGATTCTTATCCCTGTTAGCAGACACAGCTGGGAATATAAATGCCTAAAATATGCATATTCACATACATATATGTGCACTCATGTATGTATAAACATACATGCATATAACTTCAAAATTGGGAATTTAGATTATCTCAAGTTCAAATACATGCCCCAGGCTTATATATGTTGCCTTCTCCCATTCCATGTTTGTGCTGCTCTTTTTCCTCAGTGAAGTTCTGGCTCCCAACATCAAATCAAGGGTACAGCCACTTTGGAAAAAGTATTTGGCCATGCCTACTACAGCTAAACATGCTTATACTTGTAACCCAATGATTCTATTCCTGGGTATATCCTCAACACAAATGAGGATTTGTGTCTACCAAGAACATATACAAAAATGTTTTTAACAGCTTTACCCATAAGCATCAAATATGGGAAACAACCCAAAAGGCAATCAATAGAAAAAGTAGATAAATTGTGGCAGGTTTATATAATACTAAATAGCTATAAGAAAGAATGAACTTTTGGGAAATGCAACTAGGTGGATGAATCACAGAGATATTAAGTAACAGATATCCAGCACAAACGAGTATGAATGGGGTTATTCCATTTATATGAAATGCAAAAACAAGCAAAATTATGATGCTTAAATTGCAGAGCAGTTTAACCATTGAGGGTTGGGATCAAGGAGCCTGCTGGGGCACTGGAATGATCTTTTTCTTTACGCAGATAATAGTAACATGGATGCAAGACAAATATAAAAAAATCATCCAAGTATAAATTTGTTATTCATGTGTTTCACTATTATGTCATATCCTAATTTTTTTTAATTTAATGCAGCTACAAATTAGGCTGCCAATACAATTAACTGAACTGAAGTGACTTAGTCAGGTCAGTTTCACTAGTGTTCACAACTACATTTGAACTTAGTCATCTGCCTGGATATTGCGTTGAGCAACACCAAGGTGAAAAGTGAAGAGGTGGGAGACGTGGAGCAGGCTGCACAATGCAGGATGCTGCTCAAGAGCAAGATCCTGGCCTTTTTATTGACAGAGAAGGGTGGGTCAAACTGAATATTGGATTTGGGCTTTAGGGAGAGTGAGTCCAATGATACACACCCAACTCCCACCCATGACGCCAATCTTATTAACAAGGTGTTCCACTGATCAGTCCATGGGGGGAAAGCACATAGTCATCGACCCCTCTGGCATTATACCCACACCTGGCAGCCACTGTTTTCATATTATAAAACACATATATGTCTACTGTCAGTAATGGGAAAATGTGGGAAATTGTGCATCCTAGAATTTAACAATTCAGTAGGTGGGCTTATTCAATGTCTTGATATAATTTCTGGTTGAGTTGAATTAGACTTTTTTTACAGCTCCTCCAGCCCCCATAGGCGTTCCTCACAATCCAAACTCTTAATGGCTTATGCTTTGTGTATATGTCACACAATTACAGCCATCCTCTAGAATTAATTACTGTTGACTCAAAATCCGTGAGAAGGTCAGTTCTGTGAATCCTAAATGTTCTCAGGCAAGGAGGTCATTGTGTGAGAGCTTTAGTAGCAAGGTGGAAGGAAGGCCACACACACACACACACACACACACACACACACACACACACACTGGCCCTTAGCTTCCTTCCTCTCAGTGCTGCCCATGTTACCTAGGCAAAGCCAGAAAATGAGAAGTAAACCATTCCTCCCTTAGCTTTTGATCAGGACTCAAAATATGAGACAAGGGAAGGTTTTAACCATAGTTCTCCAATTATAACAGGTGCCACAACCACCTGCAGGGCTTGTCAAACCCAGGTACTGGACCCCACCCCAGAGTTTTTAATTCAGCCAGCCTAAACCTCCACCACTAACCAGCTTCCAGGGGGTGCTGAGCTGTTGGTCCAAGGACTACTCTATGAGAACTACTGGCATAGTGGAAAGAATATGAATTCAGAACATCACAGCTCAAGTCCTGAACTCTACATGACAGACCATGATCTTGAGCAAACAACTTGATCTCTCTAAGCCTATTCCTCATCTGTACAATAAAAGCAATGGATGCCCTGCTTGCAGTATAGAATTGGCATTCATATTACATGAGTTTGTGTTTTGAAAACCATAAAGCATTAGGCCAGGAGGGTCTTCAATTTTTTGTGCCTTGGGCGCATTTGGCAGTCATTCATTGGGTATCCTCTCAGATTACTGTCTTTAAATCCATAAAATAAGATGCAGAGGAGTACAATGGGAACCCATTATATTGAATTATAATTATCAAAATACTTTTAGAAAATGAATTTGCAATACAGTAGCATGCTTCTTTAATACTAAATTAGGAGATCTTGTGGAGAGTCTAATAGTCATTGTAATTTCAAAATAGGAGATTTAAAAAAAAAAAAAAACACGGTTTCAAGACACCCTACCAACTGGGAGAAGAACTGTGCACACAATACAACTGATAAAGGACTGATAACAAAAATCTACAAGGAGCTCATACAACTCAACAAAAACAAAGCCAACAATACAGTCAAAAATGGGCAGAAGAGCTAAAAAGGCACTTCTCCAAAGAAGAAAAGCAAATGGCCAACAGGGACATGAAAAAATGTTCAACATCACTTGTAATCAGGGAACTGCAAATCAAAACCACAATGAGATACCACCTCACACTTGCGAGGATGGCACACATTAAAAATACAGGCAACAACAAATGCTGGAAAGGATGTGGAGAAAAAGGAACTCTTCTACACTGCTGGTGGGAATGCAAACTGGTCCAACCACTATGGAAAGCTGTATGGCGATTCCTCAAACTGCTAGAAATGGAGCTTCCATACAACCCAGCAATACCACTTTTGGGAATCTACCCAAAGGACACAAAAACACTAATCTGAAAGGATACATGCACCCGTATGTTCATTGCGGCACTGTTTACAATAGCAAAGGTATGGAAACAACCCAGATGTCCAAAAATAGATGATTGGATCAAGAAGATGTGGTACATATACACAAAGGAATACTATTCAGCATGGAAAGAAGATAAACACATGCAATTTGCAACGACATGGATGGAACTAGAGGGGATCATACTCAGCGAAATAAGCCAGAAAGAAAGAGAAAGATATTGAATGGTTTCACTTGTAACAGGACTATAGGGAACCAAAATAGGAGAGGGACACTCAGCAGGGGAGGAGGAGGATAAGGGCACAAAATGGAGTAGAAAAGGACACAAGGGACCACGGAGATGGGACACAGTGAATTGGTGTTGGGTTACCCAAGGGGAATACAAAATGTAAAAGATATAAATAACAATTATATATATATATATATATATTTCAAAATATCTAACATCTATGTCATATGAATATATATGCAGTTTCTGTTGGTGAGAGAAAGTCACAGTACTGCTAACACTATTATGTTGCCTACATTTATAAAAGAATGGTAAATTTCAACTGGAAGTTAATGAAAATAAGGATGTAACTCGATGACCGTTCCCAATGGCAGCATGAAGTGAATAGTCCTGTTACATTTTCAGGATACTACTACTAGCTAACATAATCCATGAGTCTCTTGGGTTCATGCCCACAGGTGGGCTTTTGGGCAAGTTCACGGACTAGAGCAAAGTGGCAGGACTACAGATGTCCAGCTGGCACTGCAGTGGCAGTGACTTATGAAGCCTTCACCCTTGTATTTGCCTTGCTGCTTCCCTAATAGCTTCCTTAAAAAAATCAAAACATTAATAAGCTTGGAATTTTGTTAGTGGGAAGAACTTAACCTTCATCTTCCAAAAGAAGGAACAGACATCTCCATCACCGTGATCCATTCGCTATAAGGAAACCACCTTCTTAACTCAGTGGTGAGGGCCAGGGCAGGGTTGCTAGCAATACATATTAAGGTAGAAAAGAAGCAGGGCTTGGATATCAAAATGACTCCTCTATGAATCTTGGAGAAAGGCATTATTGGCACAGACAGTTTATCCCAAATAATATATGCCCAGTGTTGACAGCTAACACGGAATCAAACCCAAATGTCGAATGAGGGTGGAGATTTCCTGATTGTCTCATAGCTATGAGGTTGCCTTTCAAATAGGCTTTGCCAAAGCCTGACCTTCAGCGAACGCACCCTCTAGCCAGAGCATGTCACCTGCCCCTTTGTGTGAGTTCTGGACAGCACTGATAGTCCTGGAACTGTTTCCAGATGCAACTGTTTTGGACATGCAAGGCCGGGTGGGAGCTCACTTTGGAGTTATTTCAGGAGCTAACCCCTGGGCGTATGAAATCAGGGCCAGGTTTATGGAAAATCTGAAATGACTTTTTTTGTTTTGATATTTTTTTTATTTTGCTTTGGCTTTTTTTGCTTTGCTATTGTGTGGTCAAAGGTTCATCTGAACCTTTAGAGAGGATGCATGGGTAATAGCAGTTGATAATAAAAACTTCAGGGTTCCCACTCTTTATTGGGGAGGCCCTCTCAACTCTCCCCTAAGCAGTACTTCAAACGACTTTTTTAATGGATATTTTGGTTTCCAGATAATAATCTCTTCTACAATATTGTCACTAAGAGCAATAAAATCATAATTGAGCCTACCTCTGAGCTTTTGATGCTCTGAGTGCAATTTTTAATATATATTTTATTTTTATTTATATCTTTTACATCATTGTTCATTTTTGTACAGTATATGCTTGTATGCTTTCTCCTTTAGGTGTATTCGCTGTAAAATTCCCACCACCAATTCACCCGTGAATCCTCACCATAGTCCCTTGTGCTGTTCTCTCCCCTATTTTGATCCTTTTTTCTCCCCCTGCCCCGCAGAATGTATCTGATTTATGGTTGCCTGCTAATTTTTTTTTATTATTGTTATTTTTTTCCTGATCCCTTATTTGGTTCCCCTATATTCCTCCTATAAGTGAAACCATCCAATATTTTCTTTTTCTTCTGGTTTATTTCACTGAGCATAATCCCTTCCCGCTCCATCCATGTTCCTGTGAATCGCATGAGTTTATCTTTTTTGATTGCTGAGTAGTATTCCATTGTGTATATATACCACATCTAAGAAGCTGTTAGAAAGGAAAAATACATATATTTCTCAGCAATGTTTCTGCTTGTACCACACCCCTTAGGCAGGCACACCTCAGAGATATTGTGGGTTCATCTCCAGACCACCGCAATAAGGGTATGCCTCAATAAAGTGAGGAACATGAAAGTTTGTATGTGCACATCAACCACAGACAAATTATGTTCACACTATACTTTAGTCTGCTAAACACGCAACAGCATTATATCTGGAAAACCAACATATGTGTCTTAACTTGAAGATACTTTATTGCTGAGCAATGCTAACCATGATCTAGGCTTTCAACAAGTTGTAATCTTCTTGCTGGTGGAAGGTATTGTAGACAAACACAGTATCTGCATTGTGCAATAAAGCAAGGTATGTATGCCTGTGTTAATTAAAAATGTTTAAGCTTTGGGCCTCCCTGGTGGCGCAGAGGTTAAGTGCTGCACTGTGGAGCTGTCAGCAGCGGAGATGCAAATTCGACAACCAGCTGGGGAGATTGCCACATGGCGCAGCAGACCTCTCCTGCCTTGCCCGCTGCTCCCCTCAGCAGTGTATTTCCATCAATCCACCTGTTCTGCTCCCCACTCTGTCTCTAGTGAACCCTTTCGCCACCCCATGCCTCTGGCTTGTATAGATAAATAAATAAATCTTTAAAAAAATGTTTAAGCTTTAAAGAAAGCAGTGTATGCATATGGTAAAAATATTAAATGGTAGTAAAAATATGTAAATGGGAAATAAATGTCTCCCTTCTCATCTTGCATCCCAACCTAAACCCCAGTTCCTGTACCCAAATATTTAAGTTTTATGTCTCTCTCTCTAAAAAGTTCCATGCACGTAACTACATGCTTCTTTAATACTAAATTTGGAGATCTGGTGGAGGGTCTAATAGTCATTGTAATTTCAAAATAGGAGATTTTTTTTTATAATATATATTTTTATTGTTATTTATGTCTTTTACAGTTTGCATTCCCCTTGGGTAGCCCACTACCAATTCACCCGTGATCCATCTCCATGGTCCCTTGTGTTCTTTTCTATTCCATTTTGTGCCCTTTCCCTTCCCTCCCTCCGGCTCCTTCCTCCCCCCCCCTCACCCCCCACTGATTGTCTCTCTCCCACCCGGCCTCCCTATAGTCCTGTTATAAGTGAAACCATTCGATATTTTTCTCTTTCTTTCTGGCTTATTTCACTGAGTATGATCCCCTCTAATTCCATCCATGTCGCT
>PVIJ01015263.1:0-37164 GCA_004024925.1 Scalopus aquaticus
AAAAAAAAATAAAATAAAAGATAAACTAAAAAAAAGGTGTGCTTTTAATATGAGCAGTTTATTGAATGTCAATTATATTTCAATAAAAAGTTCAGGAAATTATACATAACTTTGAGGAATAATAATTGTAGTTAACATTTATTGAGTACTTCCTAAACATTTTACACAATTAGTTTCATTCCAAAGCAATCTATATTACTCTGCAGCTCCAGTAGATGGGACTGATCTGTTTGTAAAATCCATCCACATTTTTCATTTTGCTGTTTATCATGCAGTTCCTTCCCCCTAAAATGCCTTTTTCTAAACTGATTTCCAACTTTTGGGATCCTACTTATAGAGGCTAACCTTTTCTATGAAACATTCCCTATTCTCATCCTTCTATATGGTTCTGTAACAATCTTTTGCAGTTAGTGTCAATTGCCTTGACTAGATCCCCAGCCCTTTGAGATCATAAATATTCTGTGATTCATTTATACTTAGCTTGCTGCCCTGGATATAGTTGGTACTCAATATTGTTAATATAATACTCTTTAATTAAAATTATATGTATAGGGCCTTCCTGGTGGCTCAAGGTGTTAAGACACTGCACTAGGACGCATTTCGCAGCCACTGAAGCACAAGTTCAATCCCCGGCCAGGGAGCTACCCACATGGCACAGCAGACCTCTCCTGTTCACCCGGTGCTCCCCTCAGCAGTGTATTTCAGTCAGTCCGCCTGTTCTGCTCCCCACTCTGTCTCTGGTGAATCCTCTCACCTCCCCCTCCCCACCCCGCACCTCTGGCCTACACCCCAGCTTTGTATGCATAAATAAATAAATCTTTAAAAAAATAAAAATAAAATTATATGTATAAATTCTAATATATATTCTAATTTATTTATAGTCCTAGAGTACAGTCATCAAAAATAGTAGAATAGGATAAAAACAATCTTTGAATAATGGCTATGTATTACCATAGGACCACATACAGGGATGCGTCTGTGGTAGAAAAGCTTTATTCTGTGGATTTGGGTTCAAGCTCAGTCCTGTATGACTTCCAGACAGTTTGGTGGTATAAAGTAACAACACAGTGAGGATTAAAAGATAACCACTTTGATGAAAATTAGGTTTGGTTCATAGTGTTTAGAGACAGGTCTGCCCTTGCATAATATCAGGCTGCAAGGTGAAGCTTTTAGTAATGAGGAGATGGCAGCTCACATTAGCCTTTTGGAAGGCAGCATAAAATCAACGTTATAGGGCGATTTGGAAAAATAAATAAATAAAAATAAAAGAGCTGCAAAATATATATCCTTGCATTTAGTTCTCAAGAAATCATCTAGTGATGAAAAATCTTTCCCAAAAATTTTCTTTAAAATGCATGTGCAAATTGCAAAGAAGACCTTCTGAATGAATTTGATGCCAATGTAGATACATATTTTAGCTTCTAACACATTACAATGGAATACTTAAAATAAGACCTATATTTTCTCTGCCATAGTATTAGGTAAAATACAATTCAATGTGGTCGGTTTGTGGGTTGTCCAGTTTAATCAATTTACATAAACTTCTAAGGGTAAATTTCAGTACAAATGTTTATTTAGTTAAATATGGTATTTGTGTTTATTTCCATAAAATGTCAGACATCAGGCCCTGGGTGAGAAATTCTTCAATTATATCACTGTATAAGGAGATCGACACCCATATCTCCTGCCTTTGCAAGATGAAGAGAGGCAAAATTGGTGTACACATGAGAATATCAATTCTTTGGAATGTTAAGTAGGTATATGTTTGTTATTGTGTGTACAGCAAAGGAGATGGCTTAAATAACTGACTTATATTTGTACCCAAGAATCAAATAGGTAATAATGAATACATAAAAATTGATGTGGGATAGATGAGCCTTGAAAATATTTTTCTCGAAGAAGCTGGTCACAAGACAGCATATATTGTAATTCTATTTATGTGAAATGTTCAGAATACGCAAATCTACAGAGATATAAAGTAGATTTGTGTTTGCTTTGGGTTGGGAGGGAGGGTGTGGTTTGAGCGGATGGGGAGGGATAATGGCTAAGGAAGGTATTCTCTTTGGTTTGACGAAAATATTCTAAAGGTGATTGCAGTGATAGTTGTAAACTCTGCTTATATACTAAAAACTGCCGAATTATACTTCAACAGGGTGAATTTTATATGTGAATTATATTTCAACAAAGGTGTTAAAATTTATGTGGGAGAATATATAAAACAGAAATAAACCTATTTGTAAGACTTATCTAAATACTGATACCCAGGTAAGAAAACAAATTATTAGTTACAGAAGTCAAAGATAGGTCCCTTAATTTTCATGTAATTAATTATATTTTGAAAAGGTCAGAAAATAAACATGAACCTCAAAGTAAAAGAGACAAGAGATTTTGATTGTGTAATTTTAGTCTTTTGAACTATATTAACCATCAAGAGATGGTTTATATTGATTTAAAAAACCTCACATTCATAAAATGAATAGCATCCCTATGAACACAATAGCATGAGTCTCTGATCCACATAATTTAGCAAGCAAACTGAAAGGTGCTCTCATTGTTACTACACCTATGGGGTCTCCCTGGTGGCACTTCAGTCTCAGCACCATGAAGCTATCTGCAGCATGAGTTCGATCCCCGGCCAGGGAGCAGCAGTGTATTTCAGTTGATCTGTTTTTTCTGTTCCCCACTCTGTCTCTGGTGAATCCTCTCCCTAAACCCTGTAATAGCACAGCTGATCACTTTCACCTTTACTCCCAGGTCCAAGACCATTACTGGTCATGATCGCCTCCAGGTATTTTCTTGATGTCCACTTTTCCTATACTGGGATCCGATTCTATTCCTAGGGTTTAGAGGGTTTAAAGAGCAGTACCGCTAGAGTATGGAAGCAGATCTTTTGTTTCTGGTCCTTCTCTGATCTCAGACCAGTTGAAGTAATTGGGTTTCTTGGGTACCAGTTTTATTCTTCTGTATCTGCCTCTCTTTTATGGACTTCCTCTGATAGAGCGATTACTTTAGGCATGGTGCTCTGTCTTGTTTAGCACTCTCTTGCCAGAATTTTTAAGCGATTGCTGATTTGTTTCTTAATCCTAACCCCTCTAACTGAATCCTTCTATGTGCTGTTTGCTTCTATCTTGCCTATTGCCTGCCACCAGGCTCTCTGGGTTCTTTTCTCTGTCTCTCTGCCAGGACATTGCTGCTCTTCAGAGTTTAGTTGTCTGTTTGCTTATTGCTACTGTTACACAACCCATCTCTTTAGCAGAATATCTGAACTCTTCCTGTTGGTAACTACAGGAACCTTTTAGCTTTCCTTTCCCGCACTAATTAGTCTCTTTAGATTCTGGGTACTGGGATCCTTGTTCAGGCTCTGCTTGCCAATGACAAGCACCTTTATAGATACTATCTCCAAGTTTGCCCCTAGGTTTTTATTTCCTTGAGCCAACTTTGTAGTAATTATTATTTACTTCCTTTTCCTTTGTTTCCTGTAGATAACCTGCGGAGAGGAACAGTTTGCTCTTTTTAAACATTTTTTTGGATTCATTCCTTTCTCTTCATTTCCCCCTGGGGCCAATATAGCTCCAATTCCCCCAAATTTATCCGACAGGACTTTATCTACTTTCAGTAGAATTCAGTAGAAAGAATTCAGTAGTGGTGCCTCAGAGTGTTGCCTCAGAGGAGGAGAGAGAAGCCACAAGGGCATGTGTGGTTATAGTCTCCATTCTCTCGCTAACTTCAAACAGGTCAGCTAGATTTGTATCTGTTGTGAAGAATTTGTATCTGTGAAGAATTTTAGTTAGAAAGATAATCCTGTACTAAAGGAAAATAAATTTGAAAATTTTTGTTCAAAATTATTCTACATGCCATTTGCCAGAGCAGCTCTTTAAAATACTTCTTTACAACATTTCTGCTAAAAATCCTTACCAATTACTACGACTATGTCTTACATTTCAATCTGTTTACATACTGGAAAAATGTTATGGGGACAACCATGTTTGCAACCATAGTTCAACATTCATGTTCTCCCCATTCTAATCAAGCTCCACTGGTCTACTGAAATTATTGGTCAGTATTGTTTCCAGGCCATTTTATAAACTATCTTCTTCTTACTTCTTTCCTTTGCTTTGCCTATAAAGTCTGATTTCTGCTTCATAGCACAGCAACTCAAGTTTTACCTCCTCCTTGAAAATGTCTATCTATTCAAGGCCCAACTAATCTCACCCCTTTACCATATTATGTTGAATTTAAAGTCAATGTCTCTGAACTAGGCTATTAATTTCTTAATAGTACAGTTCCATACTTTTTTTCTTATTTGTTTTCTCAAGTCAATTTTACACCTATTCATGGTAGAGATTTTCATATTTTACCATCTGGTCCATTACAAGTGTTTGAATACCACGAATAGCAGATTAAAGACTGGTAAATAGGAGGATGATGTCAAAATAAAGGTGGGAATCTGGCTGGTTCATGTATAAATTTTCACGTGTTAAGTTTTTAAGAGATTCAGGGCAAGCTTTCTCACAATTAGGGAGAAATTTTAGCAATTCACGAAGATTTTATGAAAGAGAGAAGAATCCTGCACAAGACTCTGCCCCTTTGATGTGACCAATTTAGTGGCTTCAACAAATCCTAAGTTTCCCCGGAAATTAAACTATCCGGTGAAGTTCCAAGTACTGATAATGACGTCAACAAGACCTTTTACCAAGTGTTTAAAAGAAGCTGAGTACATCTAGGACATCTAGTTTGGTATTAGTTACATAGTATAATAAATACTTAATATTTATTTTAGGCAAGTTTTCATTTCATAAATATTTTTTATGACCCTGAAGGCGGTTATTTTTCATTTGTGTTTAATTTATGTGTCCTTTCTCTATTAATGACCCAAAATGCTTATATGACAACAGGAAGCAGAAGGGAGACACAGGAAGCTAGAGCGCTGTGGACACAAGGATCATCAGAAATCTCTAGGGGTAATTGATTTGTTCTAAGTTCAGTTTGAAGTAAGGTATAGTCTAGCAGCCCTTTAGCTTCTCTTTCAGGACTGGCTTTTTAATGCTGACTGGGTGCTAAATTCATGAGAAACCAGAGGGAGGGGCTGCAAAGTCAGTGGTGTTTAAATTACACTTTTTATATCCCAGTTATTAGGTTAGGTTTCTTCTTTCTTCACCATAAGAAAAAAAAAAGTGTCTCTCCATTTGCCAGTCTACTTGTGTGTCCCCGGAATGTAAAAATCAAGGAATGTAGATGAAGTGAGATCAAGCCTTAGGACTTCACTTGCTGAAGAACCCTGCTCATTATCAGTGGACAGTGTCCTGTGTGTTAGTGTCCAAGACAGGCCAATGACCCTGTGCCTAAAGGGTGTTTGTACGATTTTAATTACTGTTGTTTCTATTACCTGGAGGAAAATGTTGGAAAACAAATATCAAAAATTAAGATGTAGTTGAGATACACAATAAAGACAAATATGTCGTTATCAGGGACAGACTTTTTCACTTTTAGCAGTTAGGATTATGCATCTTTTTTACCTGCCTCTAATTGGATTTCAAATGTAGCTTAATCTAGTCTGAGGATGGTGAAATGCAGTTTTATATTCAGAATAATGTCAACCCATTTTCAAGTCTATTTACATACTCCAAACAGAAGTCATTTGTATTACAACACCCTCACCCTTTTAAAAACCACACTAATGACTTACAAGTAAAGACCTTCATGATCTGGAAGCTGTTTATCCGTTCTGCTTCTTTTGCCAACAGCCGTTTGCTCTCAATTTCTTAACTGCGGGTTCTTTGCACATGCTATTGTCATTTCCTTTACCTAGAATGCTCTTCACTTTCCCTCTTAGCTTTGTAATTGTTTGATTACATTTTTGTTTAATATCCTTCCCAATAGTTTGAAAGCTGTGTAAGAGCATACTACTTCTGTTTTCTGCACCACTGTAGCTGTAATTTCTACATAGTAGCTTAACACTTAGTAGGCTGTCAACAATTACTTACTAATTTAACCCTTAAGACTCAGCTCAAACATCACCCTCTTTGGGAAGGTTTCTCAGGGCCTCTGGTACTTGGGTGGTTACCTCCCTGTGCAATATGGTCTCCCTGTTCACTTCTGTTGTACCAAAGTGAGTTTTTGTATAGTTTTCCTTTCAAAACACTCTGAGAAGCTAAAGGGAAGATAGAGCATTAGTGTCTACTTTCTAATCCACAGCACTCTCTCTGTCACCTAGCATAGTCTAAGGAGCTCAATAAATACCTCTGAGCAGATTACTGAGCAATGTTTCACCTTGGAGGGCCCATACCCACATCTCTCAAACAGGAAGTACATGAAAGCATAGGAGAAACAGGTTACATCTTTCTGCAGCATCCATTTTTTATAAATTTTTTTAGGTGGGGAGACATTTAAGTAATTTAAATCATACACGTGTGTGTAATGAGTCAAAATAAAAATACACCTAATATTTTAAGTCAAACAGGAACTTCAGCAAAGCAAATTTGCCTCAGGGTTCCTTGTTGACCCAGGCTAGAGGTATGTATTCCTTCTTCTCTGTGGTTCTTGAGTAGCTTACCACTTTTTGAGTAGATCAAAAAGGTTAATCTACTGCACAATTAAAAAGAAAATTAATGACAATGATAAAGTTAGGATTTAAACTGTTTTCAGATATCTATTTTTTTTCACTCTACTGTCCAAGCTAATTGCCTCACCTATATATAGAGCATGGGCAAATTCACCTAATGCATTCTCAGATAGAGCATAGTTGAATCTAGGTTGAAGGGGAGAAGGACAAAAGGAGTCATAGCCTGAAGGTATCTGAGTAACAATCATATGGACATGTATATAGAGTTGGTATCTGAATTTACATTTCAGGTAGCTTCTCAGCATATGGGTTTTTATTTTATGGTGTCTCATTCAAATCCTGCCCTGCCTCTCTAATGTTCTCAGTGTGAACATCATTTTTAAAAAATCTTGTCTAAAACGGATGGAAGAAATATCACGGGTGCCTTCCTGCACTCAAGAACTAAAGAATACCAATACATGTAGCTCCCTGTTGCTACACACAAAAAACTAGCATTTGTCTAGAGATTTACATTTTAAATAAAGCTTTCACTGACATGATCTTATTCAATCTCTAAAAAAACCCTAAACTTAAACTAGTTTGGGAAACTGAAAAATAGCACTCAATTCAATTGTAAGCTTTATATATAAGTGCTTTGGTTATAGCTATAGCAACCCCTTGGGATTTATCGGTGGGTGCCTACTGCTTCTGCTGCCCACCAGTGTGGGAATGAAGGAATGACTGTATTTCTTCTGCCACAAGGTAATCATAGAAACAGAAACCATCCACTCTTTCCACTTTTTTTTTTCAAAAATAACTCAATTTATTTTTTCCAGGTGCTTTTGTCCTTATGGTATGTGTATTGGAGATAAATCTCTATCTAATGTGTTTTAATATTAAAAATATATATATACTTTATTTTTTAATTATGTAAAATATTTTCCCAATTAAAAGCTCAAACCAAGATATATTTAAAGAAACCTAGCTCCGCCTGTATTTCCTTGCTCCTAATTGCGCCTGCACTTATACCCAAAAGGCTTTACCAAAAACCAATAGAAATAACAAACGAATACACGAAGTGCCAGGATACAAAAATTAGTACACAAAAATCAGTTGCATTTCTACACGCAAACGATTTATCAGAAGAAAGGGAAATAAGGAATACAATCCCATTTACAATCACTCTTTCCACTTTGACCCATACAGTCTGTTGAGGCAATTAGCCTTCCCAGTGGTGGTTTTCCTATAGGATGCCAGTAGTCTTGCCAATCAACGCCCACAGAGCATAACAGGACCACACCCCTGGCAAGGCCTCGACAGGGAAGGTGCGCTGGCCTGTACTCGTGGAAGCTGATTTTCAAGTGGACTCGCCAGTGAACCACGTGAATTCTCCCGGTCCTCAGTTTCCCTAGCTCTAAAATGGGCTACTCTTCCTCTTTCTTGACCAGTTCCCTCCCACTGCACGCTAGGCCCGTAGGAAGTGAAATCAGGGCTCAACCGCAGCCTAAAGCCCTCTCCTTAGCACCCTTCCCGAGGCCGGGCATGCTCAGTAGCCGGGACCGGCGCGGCACCGAAGTAGGAAGCCGCCCTCTGCGCCCGGGCAACTGACTGCCGGCACTTTGATGAATCACGTGTGTGGAGGCCTCTTAAAGAGATAGGCACCTACTTTTCCTCCACCCTAAACACCGCCCTGAGGGTGGCGGCGGCGGCGGCCGTGGTGATTGCAGCTGCTCAGGGGCAGGGCTTGCCCCAGCGTGGAGTAGTGGCAACGGCGCGTTGCGTCGGGGGTGCCTGAGACTCGGGAGCCCCGGGGCCTGAAGCCGGCAGCTCTACTGGGCAGACACATTCTCACTCAGGAAGAGGTGCTCCGAAACAGCGCGGGGCAGCGGGACCGCCCCGAGGGGCTCCTCAGTTGAGGAGAGGGGGGGTTAAGGGCACAGGTGACAGGGCCCGAGAAAGATGGAGCAGCCCGGGGCGGCGGCGTCGGGAGCGGGAGGCAGCAGCGAGGAACCCGGTGGGGGCCGAAGCAACAAGCGGAACGCAGGGAACCGGGCCGCCTACGAAGAGGAAACGAAAAACAAACCTAAATTGGTGAGTGCTCCCGCAGCCCCCGCCGTCCTTGGGGACAGCGAGAGCCCCGGCTCCTCCTGCCGTTGAACACGGGGGACCCGGGGCCCCCTCCCTAGGGTGACCGCGACCTCGCTGTGCAACTCAGGGAGCCGCTGAAGGCGCGGCCCCGCGGAGGCGCGGAGACGGCGTGGGGGCGGAAGAGCACCCCCTTCTCGATTTAACCCCTTTCTCACTCTTGTCAGCTCGGGAAGCAGTTCGGGAAGGGGAAGGGCCCCACCCCAACTTGGGGAGACCCGGAAACGGGGTAGGGTCTGTTGTTATTTGTCTAACTTGGGGGCACGAACCTTTGAACGATCCTGTTTCCCTGCCACCCCTGTCAGTTGCTGGGTTTTGCCTTTTAACGCATTGGGCCCGGCTGGGGGACCTCTTCTTTTCAATCCAAATACTTGGGACCCCACCCGTAGACTTGCAAATCAAAAAGCAAAAACCAGAAAACAACCGAAAAACCAAAAGCACACAACGTAGGCTCCCAATCTTTCTACTTTACCAGAAATCTTGGGAAGAGGCGCCTACGTGCGTTTTTTTTCCTCCCAGCCTCTCCATGTGCTCTTCCAAGAAATATTTCTTTGGAAGAGTGGGAGAGGGGGCGAGCATGGGAGTTGGAGGCTCGTTGAGGTACCACCAACTTTGGCGTGTGTAATAGACAGCGTTACAGTTCTTTCCCTCAGTTGATTAAGAACGCTCCAAAGCAGTAGGCGGACTCCACAAGTCTTACCGTCTTGAGAGAGCGTGAACCAGCCATAGCAGTCCATTTCCTGTCACTGACTTAATGTGCAGAGGAATGAAATCTATGGGGCCTGGTATTAGATTGGGAAATACTGAAGTTTCTGCAATTCATCAGTTAAAAGAGTTCCTCTTTTTTAGTGAACTTTATAATTCTGATGGAAAAAGGGGAAAGGGTTTTCCTACATAAATTCAGCGAATCCTCCTGTCCGAAGGCTCCTAATTTAGATCTGAAGCACAAGCCACATGTTGCATATCTAGTTTTTAGTTTTAAACAGCAACTTGATTATAATAAGGAAGGAGATGGTGACCTATAACTAACGCTGTTTCTTATGGCATCTTGCCATTTGGTATATAATTGTTGCACTTCTCTCTCTTGCCGCCTATTTGCTTTTCATTTATGGGATGTCCATATTGGAAAAGGGTAGTCTAAGCATTATCGTTTCAGGAAATATCCAGCCTTTCGTTATATGGGAAGAAACATGGTGAGATAGAATAAAATTACAAGTTTAAAGTCTCATCAGTGCACCCTAACTTGAGGTGAATTGAAAATTTGCTTCCTTGATCTTACCCCAAAATTTACAAGTGAAGAAAGTGAGTCACAAGCCCTTTTTATGAACTGTCCATGCTGGTAGACGGTTAATTGGTTTAGTGGGTGTCCCGTCATCATGAAACTTAGAAAAGTTTTGTTAGTATATCACAAAGGTCAATCTATTTAAAAATCGTGATGCTGTGATTTTTGAACATTTATCAGTTTGTGGTGAAATGGTGCTCTTATTTCCTTTCCTTTTTTTTTTTTTGATATGGTACGAAACTGTGGTTTAAATTGTACCAAACGTTTAAGCATAAATAAAAAGCAAACAGATAGTTTTTACAAATAGTGTGGTATATCCAGCAAGAACCTTTTACTTTAGGGAATATGCTCTTAAGAAAAACCTCTTATATCTGTCTGTTAGTAATAACACCTTGATATAGTCTTCCCTTCCCTGTGGTCATTTGTCCTGTTTAATCTTTTATATTTCACTTGCTTTGACAAGGTAACTAGATAGTTATGAGATGGTGTCACTTTCAGTTCCTAACTAATACTGTTCGGTGTTGAACATAGCTTGATATACTAGAACAAGTATTTGAATCCAAGAGTTTGTTAATATTAATGGGAGATTTCTTATTTGCTCAAACCTAACATTTGAGTCTGATGTGATTTTACAGGTAGATGTGTCAGAATTAATAAAAACAAATTTAGGAAGACATTATAGCACATTTTAAGGTAAACAAATTGACCATAAACAAGACTTGGTATACATTTATTATAAGTGAGTTGTCCTATTGAAGTGTATAACATGTTCTTCTAAGGCCTTTTAAGGAGGAATTAGTCTGGAATTCTTAGCTTAAAATATTGCTAGTAAGATAAAGGTTTACATCAGCTGGATTTTGTTATTTTGAGTATTATGGTAATAATCACTGTAGTAGTCCTTAATTTTGTGTGTTTGTGTGTGTAAAGGAGTTGTCTGGGATTATAAAAGATAATCATAGGAAATAAATAATTATCTGTTGAGGTGATTGTGAGGATTGGGGGTTCTTAAACTCTAGAAATTAAATGAAAAAAATTGAGTATATCTAATAGATATCTAATATCTTAGAAAAGTTTTGTTAGTGTATCACAAAGTTCAACCTATTTAAAAATTGTGATGCTGTGATTTTGACATTTATCAGTTTGTGGTGAGATGGTGCTCTTATTTCTAATATATTTAATATCTAATAGTATAATAGTATATCTAATATCTAATAGTATAATAGTATATCTAATATCTAATAGTATATCTAATACATTAATTTTTTTTCCATGTTCCATAGCTTTCATTGGTTTCTCAAAGGCATATGTCACCTACAAAAGTATATGAACTATTAGGTTATCAAAAAGAGTAAAGAAAACACCAGTTGATTCCACTTGAAATTACTGGGGAGTAAAGGCGGTCAGTGATGAAAGAAGAAGGGAAATAGCACTGACCTTACATACAATTGATATTGAAGTGAAATCATATAGGGGTAAAAAGTTAGCTTTGCAATGTCTATATAGTGTTAGCTAAGTTGAAAGCTTCTATTACATGGAAAATTGAACTCAGTAGGTATAGTTTAGTGGACTCAAAGTATACAGCTTGTGTTCAGTTGTTTTCATTTTGTTACTCCTGGATTTGGGAAACTGGAGAAGGAAGTCATGTTTTGTATAAAGAGGAAATACTTTCATTTTCTATCATCAAATTTTTGATGGATATTGGTGAGAATTTTTTTCAGAGTGACATTTCAGGACTTTTAACCACTTATGTTTAAGATTAATTAAATGAAAATTTAACAAAATTCTTTTAAATTTTCTTCATCTGTGCATCCTCAGTGATTGTTTTGTTTGGATTCTTTTTAATGAACACAACCTTGTCTTGGACTCATGACACCTTGAATAATAATGCCTCAGTAGTAGAGCATTGGATTTTAAGTAACTATCTGGTTAGGTCCAGACATAGCATATCATCAAGCAACATGAATCTTAGGTTAATTAGTAGTTTGATGTCAACCATGGAATCTACTTTGTCAAACTGATTAGTAGAGAGAGCTCTAGAAGCCTTAGGAAGGATCTACATTTTGAATCACACGTATTTAAGGCTGTGGCTTACTGTAAGAAAGGCTAGTGTTAAGGAGAGCTGACAACCTTCACATAACACAATGATGTAGAGTGGCTTAACATTTTTTGATGTTTTGCATTTTGACTTTGTTTTTCTGTATAATTTCTGAAGTTGTTGGTTCTTTAAACAATAAAATTAATACTAGAGACAAATTAGTAACTTGAAGTAACAGAATTTTCTGTTATATAATTTCCTGAGAATTCTGTTATTTTTTTTAATTGGATAAATCATGTTTTGATTTTAGTTTAAGCACAATGATTTCATTTATCTTAAAAATGTTTACTGAACACCTGTTACTGGGCATCTACTACATGCTAGGCTTTATTCTTAGGGCTGGTGTATACAGGTATTCATAATCTAGTGAAGGAGACAGGGGAGTTAATGAATAAAGAGCTGTGTGATGAGGAATGATAGGAGAGTGTTATAAAAACATCATGGAAAGGCATCTAGATCTAATTGGATGCTTGAGTGTGGTAAGGAAAGACAACATAGTAGACCTTTGCACCAAGGTTTGAAGAATGAGGCACTAATTGAAGGAGACAGAAAAGCATTCTAGTTTGAAGAGCATATACAAAGGTAGAGAGATGTGGGAACATGTCCAATAAAGGAACTCTGGGTAAATATGTATGACTGAACCAAAGGGTACTTGCTAGAAAAGAGAGAGTAGAGAGCATGATGGATATTTGTAAGCCATGTTAGAGTTTCTACTTCTTTTTGCAAGTCAGTGAAGAAATTAAAGCAAAAGACAGATCTGACCAGAATTGTGTTTCAGAAAGGAACTTAATGAAAGTGGAGAATTTCTTGGAGAGGGGTGCCAGAATGGAGGCTGAAAGACCACTTAGGAGGAACAGAGTGGCATAATAAGAGTTTGCTGTTTAGAATTAGAGGCATCAGTTCTATTTTAAGCTCATTTACCAATCTATTTACTAGCTCACCCTTATGAGGTATATTTCTCTGCTTCTAAGTTTCCTCCTGCCACTCCCCTCTCCTTCCTGCCACCCACCCTGAACATCTTCACCAAATCTGAAATGTCCACCCTTTTTCTCCTTTGTAAATATCACCTGCCTTTTGCAGCCCAGATCTTGCCTATAGATTTCTCATTCTTCCGTGACCTTACTAATTATTACTTGAGTTTACTGAAATGTTACATGATGACCTTGTATCTACAGAGATTTGAAAGTGCTTCTGGGTTCTGCTTTATGGCTGTTCTTCAAAACCTTGTAAGCTAGTGCTTAGGTGTGAAAGCACTCAATAAATATTTTTAGCTGGGAATTCTTTCCTCATAGGCTAGGCATTTTGAAAGTATAATTTGTTGAAAAGAGGCTTTTTTTAAAATAAAAATTTACTTTTATGAATATATATGTATATGTGTATATATGTACACACACACATATCCATGAAATGAACCTATCTGTACATTCTTCTGTGCTGTTTCTCTAATTCTGAAATTCAAGAAACTTTTTCTCAGTTGGAAGAACTTCCCTATACCCTTGTTTGTTTGGATTTTTGTGATCTTAGTGTAGAAACAGTGCCAAAATTGATAACCCAAGTAACATTGTTATTAGTAGGAGATTTCAGATTATTGACAAAGGAATACTGAATGGGGGACTAAAGTACCAAAGGTCCAGTGTTCATTCTCCTATTTGTTTGTGATCTCTGATGAGCCATTTAACATCAGACAAAAGTTTGAACCCTTTGAATAACATCTGCATTCTGAGATAATGTCTGCCTGATTTGCTTCACGATGTAGTTTAGATAAAACTCAATGTTGAATGAGAACACATTTAGAAAACAAATAAATGAATGCTATGCAGACATATTGCATTATTGTTAACCTCTTACATACCCTGAGTCAATCTGATTATGGTTGGATGGTTTAATGACTTTTTTACAATTTGATAGCTCTAACGTTATTCTCATATAAGCTACTATAATGTGGGTGGAGATGATATATGAGGGGGGTGTATGTGTATGTGCATGTGTTTATCTCCAAAATTCCATTGTCTGTTGGAGGATTATACATTCTGTCCTTCTACTGATAATTCTTTTTGTTGAATGA
The DNA here is from genome assembly GCA_004024925.1 of Scalopus aquaticus. Lineage (NCBI taxonomy): Eukaryota > Metazoa > Chordata > Mammalia > Eulipotyphla > Talpidae > Scalopus > Scalopus aquaticus. The sequence continues at coordinate 14,129 of PVIJ01015263.1, forward strand.
ATATAACATGTGAATTGAACTTTTTTTCCACTGTAATTTTTTACCCTTTTGTTTCAATTTATTAATTGGATGCATTTAGAATTTCTGTTTGAAAACTTTCATTTAGATAACTGAAAATTCTGCCTTGTCAGGCAGCTTACTGCTGTGATACAAGCCAGGAAACTTAGTCGCTGATATGTTAAGTTGTCTGACCTAGGGATAAGTTTAAAAACTATTACTTCTGTCATAAAAGGTAGCTATAGCATTGAATCATTATGCTTCAGGGCTCAGATGTGAGTTATTCAGTTTCTTTTTGTTCCTTTCTTTTTTTTTTTTAATTACAATTAAAGTTGTAATCTACCTAGATTCCACTTCAAGTACCAAAAGCTCTGGCAGTAGCAACATGTCATTGAAATAAAATCATATTCTTTTCTGACCTGATTTCAAAGAATACTAAAAAACAGGATTTTCTGACAATAAACATACATAACATATGCTAATTTACATGAATCAGTACCTTTGGTTAAATAATACTGAGTACTACTAGTGATAGAAATTATTATTGAAAACCCAGTTTTCTCCTATTCCTATATTCAATCTACTGTGGAGAAGAGACTAGGTGTTCCTTCTGTCAGACTTTGAATGTTTGTCAACATTAAAGAAACTGAAGTGATGACAGGCTACTTGAAGTATATTGACATACTAAATATCCAAGTGGGCATCTTGAAAAGATAACCATGGTGGAAGACAGCTCAGAATAGATGCATGTAAAGAAAAATTGAGATATATTTTTACATAGCTACTTATTGTGAATATAAGTAATAGAAATTTACTCATACTAAAACATATTTACCAGATGAGGCTGAATTTGTTTCGGTTTTAATGATTGCAGCTCAATTGAACCCTGATGCTTGGTTGCTTTATGTGTGGTCAAAGGGGTAATGGTGCCTTTCTTGAAAGAATGTAGAAAACAAAAATTTTTCCAATAATGATTTATACAGGCATTTGAATAATGAAGATTTTCCTGTATTACTTTAGAGAGGGTAAACTACATTGCTACCAAATACAGACCAGCAAATTGGCCACATGTCTCTCCTTCTGTTAGGTTTCTATGTGTCAGTGCCTACATCAAATGAGAAGTTTTTAGGTGGCTCTTCAGGCGGGCCTATGTAGAAATTCAAGATATCATTCCCCCAAAGGCTATTGATTCAGTCTTATGGCAGGAGAAAGAAAGATGTTTGGTACGATTCTTTAAAAAAAAGAAACAAAAAAAAAAAAAACCAAAACCCCAAAACCCAAAAATCTATTTGTTGTTCTGTGACATATATCCACATGTTTTGATAAAGATCTGCTCAAAATTTTTAGCCCTCTTTAATTTGTTGGTCTTTCACTCAGGTAAAAGTTAAAAGAGATTAAAGTTTTCACCTTATTTGTAATCAGACTAGTTAATACGTTTTTTAAATAAAACTTATTTTCAAGCATACTAAATTTTCAAACATAATAAAAAGTGGAGGATAATATAAAGAACCACCATATATCCATTACCCACATAGCAGTTATCTCAATTTTCAACATTTGTTTCATCTTTCCTCTACTTTTTCCTTACTATAGTATTTTCTTTTTTTTAAAAAAAAAGATTTATTTATTTATGCATACAAGCCGGGGTACAGACCAGAGGTGTTGGGCAGCGAGAGGATTCACCAGAGACAGAGTGGGGAGCAGAACAGGCAGATTGACAGAAATACTCTGCTGAGGGGAGCAGATGAACAGGAGAGGTCTGCCCCGCCATGTGGGAATCTCCCTGGCCGGGCGTCGAACTCCCGTCGCCGCTGCTGACAGCTCCACAGCGCAGTGCTTAAGCGCTGTGCCACCAGGGAGGCCCACTATAGTATTTAATACAAATCCAAGATATAGTCATTTTGCTACTGCATACTTCAGTGTGCATCTCTAAATAGTACTTTTTAAAAGCATAACTACTATGGTACCATAGCATCTTTAAACATTAACATATTCCTTCATATCATCTGATACTTAATTCATAACCAAATATCCCCAATTGCCTCAAAATAATTAGATTTGTAATCTAGTGTGTGCCTAATTAACATTCATGACACTGAGCTCCTTAAGCGAATACAGCTTTAAATTAATGGTAAAATCTCACTCAAAGTTACTTCATAGAAGGTGCTATCATAAGGCATCAGCTCCAGTCAAGTTTACTTCTGTCTTTAAATCTGTAGCAGTACCTGGAAAGGTTGACTATACAAATGTGGACAGACTTCTTGGAATAACTTATATGCCATAGAAAACAGACCAAATTAAGACTTTTGGCTCCACTCACTGGTTGGGTAATCACTCATTCTTCATTTTGCAGTTTGTGAAGTGGCATGGGTTTAATACATAAGAATTTTCCTCCCAGGGAAATGTTGTAGATATTTGGGCAAATGGAAATTGTTCTTGAGTTCTCTAGATAAATGCTTCACTTAATTCTTTGATAAATACACACACACAATTAAATATAAGTTACTGGCTCCAGTTTTGTTTCAATGGAAATGCTAATTTGATCCTCGAGGTGCCTATTTTTGTTTTCTAGACACTTAAATATGTTCTAGGTTGCTGAATCTGGATGATTGGGTAAGTAAACTTTTGCAGAGAACTCTGAGCTATTAAGTTTCCTTATTTAGACATTTGTGGGGTTGAAATTGAAACCAGACTACACTAATAAGGTGATGGAGCTGGGGATGGGTGGAGTGGGTATGAGAAATCAGCTTGAGCAAATGGCCTAGACTCCACATACATTTGCTAAAGAAATTGTGTAACCGCTACTTTCCAGACAGCAATTTAGTACATTTATTGCACTGGGAGGCAGTAGGCACATAATTCCTTGAATGTTGTGGATTTAAGTAGGTTTAGACTAGTAATCCATCTCCACTCGGCAACTTCCGGGCTGACCATTTACTGACCCAATCAGGTGGGTAATTTTCCTCTAAATGGGATATAAGCAATGATTATTAGGACCGCACAGGTGGCAGTTTCTCCTTTTGTTTTGTCCCAGGGAGAGAAAGCTATAGAAAGTGTTGTTTTATTTGCTTTGAAATTAATCACTGATAAAATCTCATATACTTAATAGTTGATTGAAGTTCTTTAGGAAGATTCTGTATGTAGAAAGCAAGACCTTGTATAGACTGTACACTTTAATAAAGTCTGTGTATAACAGATCAGGACTACTAAGTCTGGTTGGACCCTACCCAGTGGTTTGAGACTATAGAGGTTACATCACTCACCAAATCATGTGCCTAGTCACAAGACTATGTTTTCCAGGGGTCACTTTTCTAATTCTCATGAAAGTGCCGTATGGCCTAGCTACTGCATTTAAAGCAGATACATTTTATTCTCATACCTGATGGGAAATTCAACAAGGCGCAGGACATTGTTTGATGTCTCACTTAGAAGAATTATTTTCCATTTGTTATTGATTCTGAAATAGTGTAAGGCGTATGTCTGTAATATGTTATCCTAAACGATAAATTTGCTTTTAAATTATTGCACTTCTCAAATGTATAGTACTGTCTCCTCAGAGACCTAGGTTATAGGTTCAATATGTTGATTACTTTCTCTAACTTAAGGCTCCTCCCTTTCTATTCTTCCCATTCATTTTCTTGACATTATTGTTCCATAGTGTTTAACATTATTGTTACAGATTACATGAATAAGACTGCATTTTTTTGAAGTTTGTGTCATAACTTCAATTTATTTTCATTTACATTGCCCATGATTTAAAGGCAAGAACCTATAGAAAGTTAAGATGGATTAAAATAAAATTGGCAAGAACATTTCCCCTAATTATATGCTCTGCAACCTAGTACCTCACATTACAAAATCAGTGTTTTCCAGAAGAGTCTATGTGTACATAAAACATTTGTGAGTGGAAATCAGCTTTTCTTAGGCTGACTTCAGAGCTTGTTTTTCATTGGCAGTGCATTAGCCTACATTTTTCCTCCCCTTTGGTTGAGTAACTAATGGTCTTTAGACAAGGTATTAAAAGGAAGAATAATTTTACAATGTAAAAACATTAAAATGGCCTGGATTTTATCCATACTTGTGGTTTGGATTTTTATGTGTCGTTTTTACTAAAGCAGGGTTAACACATGTTCTCTAATCACTAAATACTTAGGGTTTCCTCAATATAGCATAGACTTAACTTCATCAAGCCATTTTTAGATGATCTTAGGAATTTCTGTGAGATCCAAATACTCCCTTTTTATATTTCATAGTAGGTCTGAGACCAAATACTACATTTTAAGTGGTCATGTGTCTCTCTAAGATGGATTGAGGTATTAGTAATACTTTAAAGTGCGAATTGTGCTGCAGGGTGCCGGGCCCATTTTTCCAGACTCGTTTTGCCTGCTTTGTTGTAGCTAATTGTGTATCAAGATTAAGTTTATGTTACAAATCCCTGCTTTCAACTCCTTTCCTTTAAATAATTTATTATTACATGCATGTCTCTCACTCTGAAGATCACCTTATTCCTTGTTGTTTTGACTGCTTCTGTGAATATTATTAATGGTATATCTTTTGCCTGGTCACAGAAATAACATGCAGAAGGATGGCTATTGAATGTGAAACCAATTACTGAATGTGACAGAGATTTATTTAAAAGCATTTCCCATCCGCGCCTGTCATCAACCATGTTGCCATAAACTAGTAGATACTGCATTTTGATCTTAGCACCACTACTTCATGTTTTCAAGATACCACATTTTTATAGATTCTAAGAGTGTTTCATATGTTATATAGAGTTGAAATAAGTTAAATAGGATATATAACTGATCCTATTCTTTTTTAAAGAGTTTCTGGCAATTTAAAGAGGTTTTCTACAAAGTAAGCTGACTGCTTTTTAAAATATAATGCTAAGAAATCATTTATCTATCTTCTCTTTGGGAGTCGTTTATTTTGTAAAAGAAAGGAGTTGAAATAAACAGTCTTGAAGGTTCCATTCAGCTGTGACCCAGTGGGAGTCAAAGGACAGTGAGAGCTGTAATGAATCTGCCTTAACATAAACACATGACATCTGGGTTCTAGTTTGACAAAAAGTTTGTAGTCACAAAAGATTTACGACTGAATGCTACAGGTGAAAACCCCAGTTAACTTTATTGTACTGTTTCTGAACTATGAATTAGCCTAGTCCAGTGAAGGTCACATCAATATTGTTTTAAGCCTGCATTGTGTGCAGGGCACTAGAGAGTGCCAGCTACACTCTAGATCATGCTAATCCTTGGCTGATTGCCTTGGTTCACTGACCAAGTACAGTACTCAAGCCTGCCCAGAGGTGATTCTCACTAATGAATGATACCATATATGCCAATTGCTTTTCTTAAGTGATTCATTAAGAACTGTGCATGATCTGGAATTTTACCCTATTTATCCACCTGTTGCTGTTTCATGAATTGTAGAAGTCTCAACACTCCTAGATGGGAGACAAGAGACAGTTTATTATTCATTGCAAAAGCAGCAGCCAGAATGTCAGCATGGCACACTGGTTCACTAAGGTCCTAAGTCCCATGAGGTAGACCAGGAAGTGTGCTACACAGGTTATGAGCTGTATTATAGGAGGAGAACACTGAGCTTGTGGGATTTATCACTTTTATAGCAAGCAGAAACAATCCCGCTCTTTGTTTAGGGTGGGGAAATATTATTAACTCCTCATCAAAGCTGCTTGTTACAGAGAGCTCTGGGGAATGGTCCGGGAAAAGTGCTGTCAGGGACTTTCAGTGTTGGCATACACAGCAAGAATGTGCATGGTTGCTCAGCAATTGATGGCAGATTTTCTCCCTCATTGGATCCTCACATAGTCATTTTATAGGTGAGGAGAAAGTCTCAGAGCAACTTGCTCAGGCATAAATAACTTGTCCAAGGATATGCAGTGGTAAATGTGGAATTCAAGATCAGTGTGAATCTAAAACCCATGTTTTTAACCATGATTTTCTATACTGCCATGACCCTAAACCTCAAATTCCCATAAGTTGACTTGAAGACCTAGTGGTTCTCTAGGCTGGTGATGGTTGGACCTGGCCTACCTTTGTATTATGCTTATGTATAATTTAAAAGACAGAGTTTGGGAGCTGTACATTTTAGTGCCATTGATAATTATAAGTTAAAATTCTTTGAAGTAGTGCATCAGTTGTGTGACCGCTGGTTAGAAAAGAGCCATGAGGATGAAAGTGACATGGCTGTGGATTTTAAGGATACGTGAGCATAATTCTTAAAAATACCAGTTTGGCAATGTGGTCCCTATTAACTAATTTCATGGTCAACACAAGGCCTGCTGTACTTTTTTTTACTGCTATTGCATATTGCATGTGATTCCATTTTTTGGTCTTGTATGTTAGCCATGAAGAGAGTAGCTTCTGAACAGGTTACATTGCAAACCACACTGCTTGCTTCATCCTTTAGTTTCTCTCTTCCCCACCCCACTCCCCTTCTGTTTGTTTGTGAAACATTATTTGAAGTAAAATTGCTTTGGAAAAAATAATGCTATCTCCTGTTACACAAGTACAAGATATGCATTGTTACTTGTTTAGGGGAGTGCCAAGAACCACCTACCTTCTCCTGCTGCTTCCTGTGTCTGCTTTGCCTAAAGATTAGCTGCTATAAAAGTGGCATAGTCAGCCAAGTACTATCTTTTTTAATTAGACTGCTGAAAGTGTTGTGACAAACTATTTTTGCATTGATGGATGACGAGTAATAGAGCCCTAAACTATGGGCTCAAGTGCCAAATAATACAGAAGTGCATAATGTAATTTGAGGTTTAGTCCTTCATCCTTAACCATCATCTATCCCAAAAGAAAGAGGAAGCCTTTAATTAAAAAAAAATGTAGTGAGTAGAATAGATCATGAACACACATGTATATGACTGGACAGGAATCTCTTTAAGATTTGTAATCTTAAAGAGGAGTTAAAATTTCTGTATTGGTTCTTTTCATAGAGCCATATGCATAAGGTATGAAGCTAGGAGGTAAAGGAAGTCTTAAGCTCACATAATGATATAACTGTGAAAGCTGGTGATTAATCAAACAATTTTTTTTTAGCTTCTGTTTTTCAAATAACCCTCATCTATTACTACAAGTTTTTGTTTCTTCCAAATATGGTTCTGGTTGTCGATGTCTTTAATTTTTGACCTCATCTAACCCAAAGAACTTTGTGTTATGGAGAAATATGTAAGGAGCGATATAGTATTCCTCTGTCCCCAAAAGTATGCTCTTTTTCTTTACACCATTGGTTTTCAGTGGGGGAAATTTTTACCCCCAGGGGACAATTGGTAGTGTCTGAAGACATTTTTGTTTGTAACATTTCGTGGAGGATCTACTGGCATCTAGTGAATGGAGAGCAGGGATGCTGCTGAGCATCCTATAGTGTGCAAGATAGCACCCCACAACAAAGAATTATTACCCCCAAGGTGTCAGTAGTGCCAAGATTCATAAACACTATTCTGGACAATATGGCTTCTTGTTTAAGTATGAAAAGTTTCTTTGTCTCTTTAGCCATTCTATATGCTCCATTTTATCCTTGCTTCCATATTAAGACAGAGACAGATAACCCCTGTCTTCAAGGAAGCCTCATTGGTTTCATTGACCCCCTACCCCCAGATTTTATTTTCATTTTCTTTTTTTCCACTGCTGGAAATCTGCTGGAGTGATCTGTTTACAGGTTTGTATTTGTAAGCTATTCCTTTTATCAGTTATTTCTGACCTGTAAGAAAAATGTTCATTCGCATCCTAATGAATGTAAAAGACTATTTTTTCCATCTGCTGATTCCTTGATACTTTAGTAACTTTTGATCCTGGTCACTTTTAATTCATCTTCTGCATGGATTTTAGGTTCCGTGGTACAGTCTTCTTTGGCAGCCTCTTCTTCATTTGTTGACTGCCAAAATAACTTTCTTTGCCTCCCATCTCAAGGATTTCTTATTCTTTATCTGCTCTTGTCCACATACAATTGCAGGAATGCAGTTAATGCTAAACCTTTCTAGCTACTCTGATGTCTGAGTTTGATACTATACTGTTGTTTGGTGAATGGTATCTACCAACAATGGTATAGTTCTACTAAAAAGAACATGATGCTGTTGATTCATTTCTTTGAGACCCATCCGAAACCTAAAATACTTTATGCAGTAGTTGTTTCAATGGTCTTTTTCTTTGCAGGGAAAGTAAAAATTAACTTGATGGCCCCCTCCCAGCGTGCGTGCACGTGCACGCGCACGTGCACACACACACAGTATTTATCAAATTTACTTTTTAAAGCTAAGGTTTACTTTTGCCTCATTTATCGCCAGACTATAGACTGTGTTACTATAACATTAGTCACTGACTGACCTTTATGTTTTCTGGTCCAGTTGAATCAAGGTTAAATTGCCTGTTTGATTAGTGAAAGTCAGTGACTACTTCTTGCCTATCTCATCAAGACCAAGCTTATTTTTATATTTAGTGTTACTGTTAAGCTACCTACTTTTAGCTTATCTTCCTCTTTTGTTTGTCCCTTTGCTAAGTGGAGATGTTGCATTGTCCCGTCCACCTGAAATAACCTCTTATCCTTTTTTCCTTCTCAGTGAATTTTATGTAGTTTCCTTCCATTTCTTCATGCAACTTTCTTAAAATCTTTATTGCATGATTGAAAATGACATGATCAGTTCATTCCCCTTCAACCTTCAATTTCCCATTGAAAGCAGTTTATCCTGTAGCATGCATAGCCATAGTCACAGTTCTGCTTATTATAAATGTATGTTACAGTGTATAATCATTCCACACACATCAAATCCTCATTATGTATGAGGCATCATGCTGAGGATATAAACACAACTATACTTAGATCTGACTCTTGAGGAGCTTGTAGTCTATGAGAACTAAGAGGGGCGTACACATCTAAAGTAGTAAGTCTTGTAATAAATAGGTGTGAGCAGAGTGCTCTTGGGAATGCGGCATACTGTGCCTGGTAGGGAGGGGAGATACCTCACAGAGGCCACTTTTGATCTGGGTCTTAGAAGAATGGAAAATAGTTTGGTAAGATTAAAAAGAGAACATTCTCAATAGAGGGATCATCATGCACACAAGTTTAGAGTTATGTAAAAGGAGATATTTTTAAGTGTCATTGATTTAAAAATGTTAAGATCTTGGAGAGAAGGTTGTGACCGAACTTGCTTTGCTTTGAATATGGGTGATCATATGAAGCATTTTTCCCCAATGCAGAAGTGAGGTAGAGAGAGGGAACTAGCACTTACTGTGCACCTACAATATTTCATCATAGTTCTGGGAGCTTTACATCACCATCTTAATTTTTATCATAAACCTGTGTGGTAAATGTTATTTCCCACATTTTACAAATAAAGGAAATGAGTCTTAGGTTAATTGATTACAAAATACGTGCTATAGTATGCTGCTGCTTTTTAGGAGAAACTATATATATATATATATATATATATATATATAAATTTAGAAATGAAGTATACTTTAAAAATAATTTATCTTTATATAAATTTTATATAATTTATGTTTAAATATAAAATATTTGCATCTTTCACAAAATATTTTATAGTTGGTAATATGCTATATTAAAATTTTATGTATAAAATATATAAATGTTTCATATTTATATATTTTACTTTCCTCCTAGCACAAACTTTAAGAGTAACAGATACATGGTAAAATATTTTATCATTGTTAGATTGAGTTAGTTGAGAAATAATGGAGCTTGAGATGTTGGCTGGGAGTTGTCTATAAAGATCTAACTTAGAGCTATATATGGTTAGTTTTACTACTGAGGATTTTGGCAAACAACCCAACTGAAAAAGTTCTAGCTCTGAAATTCCTCTTGTTCTCTACTTAATCTAGTTTAATAAACATTTTGGCAAAACCCACCCCATTACGTGCTAAACATTATGAGGCTACTAAAATAGTTACCTGCCTGCTAGGAACAAAGCTTCTGAGAGTCTGATGTGTACAAACCTATGATGCAAGATGGAATGTCAGAAGTGCTGGGAGTGTCAATACTGACTTCATGGAGAGATTAGCAATAGAAGAAAGTCTTAACATACAGGGAGTTTTTCTTAAACAAATAGTGATAAAAAGTGGAGAGGGAACATTCTCTGTAGTGAGAACAGTATGCACAAGTGCAAGGGGGCTAGGAAGTTAGGGCAAGTTTGAAGAATGAAGAGTTAGCCTAGTCAGGTGCAGTTGTATATGTGATACTGGTGGGGGTCCATCCAGAGGAGGAGATTGCAGCTCCTTTTCCTTGAAGACTGAATGCTTAGCTAAACAGTTTAGACTTGATTTTGTAACTCAGCTGGGGTTTACTTACTTTCAACTTTCCTAATTGGAAATATCACAAAGTCTAAAATCTTTTGTCAAAACTCCTTGGTAATTGGTCTGTTTGCAGTGTAAATATAAAGTCATCTATTAATTCTGATCCCTTTTAGCATGCTTTAATTTGACAGCTTTAAACTTGTGAAATTAAGCATGTATTGTAAATTGTGTACACTTTGATAACGTACAGTTTTGTTGCAACTTAATTGGCCCTTGCTCCCAACCTACTCTTTTGTAGGTCTGTGCCTCTAAGTCTAAAGTTTTTTGTTTTTGCCTTTTTTCACAATTAGATGCTCCTTTAAAAGTCAGATAGCTTAGCATATGTGGCTGCTGCTGTCAAAGTGAATGTGTTGTGTCTAAGCTGAATTACAGTCCTAGGAATATTCCAAGAGAATCTGCAAGATTTATGCTATACAAAATCAAGTAAAATTATCCTCTCTGAAGTGTTGCCACCTTTGGTGGTTAATTTCCATTTTCATGTATGGATCTCTTACAATAAAATAAGAAAAACATTGCTCACAACTATGGAAAAATAGTCTTAGGGCTGATTTAAACTTAAAACCACTATTTAGAATAATTCACTTAAGCAAGTAGGCTTTATATAAGACACACTGTAAACTTAGTTTTATTACTGGAGCTTTTAAAGCTTTTCTCATTACAGGGGTCCAAATGAATTTGAGATAAGAACCATAATGATTGAAAATTTATCCATGTATAAAGGGTTTCATATGCTCAGGATATCAAAGTATGTGTTAATCAATGTTCAAATGTAGTTCTTATATAAAACTTGATTTGTAAGTATATGAATGATATACTATCTATTTTTATTGTTATTATTAATAGTTATATGGATTTGAAGATAAAACTTTAAAAATACATAAAGGATTTTAAGGTTTAGCTGGCTCCTTAAAAGTAAACTCCCTTTTTATTATGGTATTTGACTATACTGACTGTTTTAGTTTAGTTGAGAGCAAAATTGAATGTTTTGTGGTGATATTCTATTTCTTGGGTTTGAAGATATTACCTATCATGTGTTTGATAGGTAATATTCTAAAAACACATAGGTCTTTAGGACATGAGTCATCCTCTGCTAGACAACTTTCTCATGAGAGATTTGTGATTCTTGAAAAACCCTTTTAAGCTCGTGAAATACAGAGTATTACCACCAAAGCAGTGGACAGAAACTGTCAGAATTATAAATATGTGGCACTTGGGCTGGGGCTCCCCTGGTTTATCAGAGCCAAAAATACTACCTGGCGTTTTCCCTCCCATTCCGAATCATTGATGTTGCCTTGGGACTTGACAGTCTAATCATGAGTAGGACTAGGCTCTTTTGTTTATTTCTCAGTAACTACCATAAATGTGATGGTGCTGGCAGTAATCTATTGATAATTCCCAAGTCTCTCTTCCATGTGCCCTACCACCTGACCTTATTGCCACAAATTTGGGGCTTATGATAGGCATGAAATTTCTCCTCTGCTGTTGGCCCTCCTCCCTTTTTACTTAATGGTGTGGAACATATTTTCCTATAGAGATTATTCCTTTATTTAATATAAGCTGTATTGAAGTTCAGTTTCCTAATATACTATTTAGTACTAAAGGATAAAGAGTCATAAAATATAGGTGCTTGTTTTCAAGGAGAAATATCATCAGGAGAAAAGACATGTATACACATCAGTATTTGATTAGTGCCATGTGAATGGTGGGATTTAGAGAGAGAAGGGGTTAATAATCTGGGTTAAAATAGGCTAGGAACTATTCTCCCCACCCCTTATGTCCTATGGGAAAAACACATTCAGAATTAAAAACAGAATGTTTAACTATGAATTCATGGATTATAGTATACTCAGTTTCAAGACTTTCATGAAACCTGAGTCAATTAATCATTTTAAAATATAGTACTTTTTAAGTAGATTTTTAGTAAACAAAATAAAATGTTCCTGATTTATAAGACTACTTTATATCTTAATGTTAATTATAACCATTGCCATACAATTGATTTGAGATATCCAGGACCTTGTATATTTTTTATGTCATATTTTTGTATATTTTGAAAATGTTTATGAATGAGCACTGTTGTTTGAGTTGAAATAAGTATGATACTACTTTGTGTTTTTCTGGGATAACAAATGAGAACATTTAAAGTATTTTCAATGCATTAAAAATATAGTTTCCATTCTTCTCATTCTCTTTAGTCTCCTAGATATCCTTTCACACAAATTTATTGAAAGGTGTTTTTAGGCCCATTGCCTCCAGGCCACCAGGAGAGCTTGTTAAAAACCATAGATTTAGGAGACCCATTGGATTTATTGAATAAGGATGTTTTTGGTGTGGGCCCTGGGAATCTGCATTAATCAATTGTCCAGATGATTCTGTACTCTAAAGTCAGAGAACCAGTAATCTCATGCACATTTTATAAAACAGCAGCCCTGCCAGCCATATCCTGCCCACAGATTTGTTTTGTTTGGCTTGCAGTATTGGCAGTATGGTTTTTAAAATTTTGTTTGCCAGCTTTTAAAATGATGATTTTACACATATAAATCCAAATTTCTTTTGTAAAGCTTCAGTATAATTTTGCATTTCTGAGCTCATGTGCCTATGTTACTGTCAACAGTCCACTGTACCTGAATAAGATCTGTTTCATTTGAATGGTCTATGTGCTCTTGGATTTGCCACAGTTACACCTCTAACTGGGTCAAGTTTCAGGTGATATTTTTTTTCCTACAGTTACCTGCATCAGTCTATTATATCACCTTAAAATTGTATGTATTTAAGCTTTTGATTCTGGGTACAGAGGTTATAAACAGTGAGGAGAAATGGCTAAAAAGAGGTGAGATTTAGAGGTTGGGAAACCAGAGAATTTATTGTAACAGTTGAGATAAGAAATGAACTGGTGAACCAGGACAGTGGAGAAAAGGAGAAAGATTAAGATTTAGAAACAACCTTGTTGGGTGACTGAATTAGGGTGGGATTTGCATGGGAGAAGGAAGAACAAGTATGAAGAGTAGGGGAAAAGATGAAATTAAGTAGGATGATGAAATTTTTTTTTTGGACACAGTAACTTTAGGTGATTGTGGGACATGGCTGCCTGTTAAGGTATAGCTTGTTAAGGAGTAGAGACACGCCCCCCTCTCCCGGCCCTCACTGTGTTGGGGAAGAAGATGACTCCTAGAAGAGCATATAAAAGTCTCCTGGGTCTATGTGTTTTGATTGATAAAAAGCATGTTCAAAAACCTACTACTTTTCCTAATGCAAACTGAAAAAAAAAAATACTACAAAATTGTCAGTAGCTGGAATAGACAGAAAATAGCATATCCTCATCTTAATCTAATTCTGTTGGAGGTATTGTAAAATTCCTGGGCGGAGGTGTTATCAGAATACTTGGAGTGTGTGAGATTTTTTCCAAATGGGTCAAAGGTTGACACATTGCTATAGCATATCATGATTGCACAGAGATTTAATGAAAATTCTTTCCTGCAAATTGTGACTTTGGTTTTTTTCTCCCTTTGTCTCTTCAACATTTAAAATTTTGCTTTGTAAGTATCCTTTAGTACTGTGAATACTAGGAACATGCTGTATTCGAAAAGTGTTTGCAAGACATTTTCTTTCTTTTTTATATCTCTAAAAACATTGTATCTTTGGTAACCTATGGCGATTAGATACTCTGGGTAACTTCCCTTTATAAAATCCTACATAATGTACATTGCACATAAACTGTTTTATTAATAGTATGAGTCTGAACTCTGGGAGCAGTCATGTGCCATGTAGTATAGGAACAATGAAGAGAAAAGTTCCTTCTTTTCTAACTACAGGGCTGATTCTAGGCAATATTTTGAAATTGGTAAAATTATCTTTGGTAATGGTATTTATTTCCCCAATCCCTTTCTATAACCCTTTTCCACCCATTCAGGTGACATCCCTCCTACTGTGACTCCCAGCCCCCCAGATCTGTTCCTCAGTGTTCCAAAATTACCTGTCTCTTCTCCAAAATTTCATTTCTCTCCTACAGTTTCTCTCTTCCAAGTATCAGAATGAACTAACATGCCAAAATTGTTTCTGGAGGTGTTATATTATTGTTATTTTTAAAAGATAATTGTTCACATAAATTCATTGCTTGGTAAGATATCCAGAAAGTAGCTGAGGAAAGTGAATGAAGTCAAGACAGTGTAAGGAGATTGTTTTGGGAACTTGGATCAAGTAATCACATAAACAGCTCCGTTTTAAGATCCCATGGGAATAATCAGCTCTAAGCTATTTCTACTTTTCCAGACTTGGCCTTTATTCACTTATGAGACCAATGCTTCAGAGCTTTTCATTTTTCATGATTGCTTCCATGAGAGCAGTAGAGAGGCTTCTAGAATTGAAGGTAGGCAACTAGGTCAAGAAGAGTGACTCTTCTAAGGCTGAGAATGCCAATATAGCCTTTTTAGTGAAGGGTATATTCCAAACTGATTTAATATAAGCAGTTATTAACAAATAAAAAAATCATTTCATATTTCTTACCCACAAATGGTGACATGCAATTTCTAAGCTTAGATGATTTGTTCATTGAGGCAAATGATGAATGTCATTAAAAATACTGATCTCTAATAATTTATCAACTGCCTTCTGTTCCTATCCGTTGCACTGTATGCTTATCAGAGTTGGTTATATTTGATCCCTGACCTATGCCAGCTATAATTAGTATTGTAATGATATGATTTAATTAAACTTCATGAAATTGATGACATGTGAATGTGACAATAGTTCCTTCCATAAAAATTAAGTAAAAGTCTTTTGCATGAGTTGATAAAGCAGATACAAAGATTACTGTTGAACTAAGAATAGTTGAGGCAACTGAAAGCCTAGGGAAAAATAACAAATCTAGATAGATTTCTTATGGCTTTGCAGGTATTTATAAATTTTCCCTTCTAAAGAAAACATAAAATGTAGGAAATGCATTAAGGGTGTGGTTTATAAAAGGAAGACTGCTCTAAACTCCAGTTATGAAGCTTATGTTAAAATAAAAAGGATTTAGCTATACATCAAAAGATTGATAAATAAATATATATTTCTGTGTTACACGTTACAATAAAATACTGAAGATAATTTTTACATTTAATGATTCTCCACTTAAACCAACTTTAAAAAGTAGCCTCTTGCTGAACCATGTCATGTCTGTACCTAGTGAGAGATCAGCCTGTCTTCAAATCGTTTACTGAGTCACCATGGTAGTCAAACAGATTTTATTTTCATGCTTTAAAACTTACTAACCACAAATTAATTTATTGTAACTTCCTTTCAATGACAGATAAAGGCATTTGTTGACTAGACATTTTATTTTGTAGAAATGATGAAGTAGGGAACAATTCAATATATAGTGACTGAGTCTTTGTAATTACAGGTATTTTCAAAAATTTACATTTTAAAAGATTAATGTCATTTATTTGTAAGTGTGATAATGGCACTGGGGTTGTATTTTTAAGTATGCATTATTCCTTTTGTTTTAGAGATACATACTAAAATATTTATGGCTGAAATGACATCATGGGTTATTAACTAGTTGGAGGATTACTTGGGTATAGATGAGACAAGAGTAGCAACAATCACTATTGAATTCAGGTAATGGATATATGGGGGCTTGTTACACTATTTTCTCTCCTTTTGTATATTTTGAATTTTTTCCAAATAAAAATTTTCAGTTTCCCACAGTGATTGGGAGAACTTTTCCATTGAGCAGTTTATTCAGAAAAGGCTCAGAGTCTTTTTTATGGTGTCTCTTTCCCTTATGCTTCTTTCAGTGTGTCTTCATTCTGTGCTTATTTCTTCCCTGCATTTTAGATTATTTTTCATATTTTTCATTGACTTCTGCCTTTCTTAAGCTTTCTTCTCTTTTTGCTTTGTGGTCTGTGTTGCAGACCACAGAATAATTGCTTCACTGAGTTTTTTTTTATTTCATTCATGGCAAATTGTTAGGACAAGATTTTCACCTGCATGTTAGTGTTCTCTATCACTTGGTTAGATTTTCTGCTCTTTTCCATTTTTTTTTATACATAGGATTTGTCGGTGCTTTTTGAAATTTGAGTTCAATTTTTTTTTTAAAATCATGTTTATTGAGATAAAGTAGGTTAACATCTTTATATCTGCTCTAGGGGTTATAGTTTCTAACCTCTACACATACATACTTTAACATCCTGCTTACCACCAGTGCTGTAATAATTTTCCACCGTGTTCCATTTGGCCCCCTCCCTCCCTCACTTCCACTCTACCATGCTCCCCCTGTGGTTGCCTCAGTTTTGCCACCAGATGTCATGAGTTTATTATTGGTTTGGTTTTGACTGACACTTTATGATGTATCTCTGTATTCCACATATAAGTGAGACCATCCTATATTTGTCTTTCTCTTTCTGACTTATTTTGCTTAGCATAATCCTGTCTAGTTTTTCAATAATTTATACTTTCTGGAACATTTGTGGTCCTCTTAGGTAGACTTAAGGTTCCTATATATTTTGTGCCTTGACATTTGTCTTAGTATTTCTCATTTTTAGTAAGAAGGAATTCTGGAATAATTCTCCTATCACAACAAGTCTTTTCAAATGCAGATGAACTATCATTCAACAATCAAGGCTTATACTCTGTTCTGATTCAGCCATGAAGGTAGGATGAATAAAGGAATTTGCTGGAGTGACTTTTTGTCCTTGATTCTTAGAAAAAATAAATAACATACTTAGCCACTGATTCTCTATGTCTTTTTAATATGTGTAGTAGTTAAGTGATTAGAATTCATATGCAGAAGGGTATATCATATTACAAATTGCATTGCAAATTGCTATTTCATTGTCCTTCCTTTTTGGTGATTTTGTTTCAGGGCAGCCCCAATGTGAAATGGTTTGGTGCTTACGGTGACCAACGCAAAGAAAGTTACTTTGGGCTGGTCAACCACGGGTGTAACATGGTAAACCACGTTGGGCGCCAAACTGTTACAGGGCAACCCCAATGTGAAATGGATTGGCCTGACTCTGGGCCTTACCAGCACACTTAAAAGGGACGTATAATGAGACTCAACTTCAGGCACACACAAAAAAGCTATTAAAAGGTTTATTTACAAAAAGGGGAAAATGAAGAAAGGAGTGACTCAGGGAGAAAGTAAGCCTGGCTGCTTAACTCTACCCTCAGTTCCCCTCAATTCTCCCTTTGGTGATGACATTCTGGGATTTGTAGTTCTTGGTGTCTTGGATCTTTTTGGTCTGGGCTGGGGGTGGAGTCCATAAAACCTGTGTTTGTGAAGTTCATTCAGGACATCCTTTCCCCTCAACAATTTCAAAATTGAGTTTATTGTGTGTGTTAGTGCTCTGGATTAGAGAGGTAGTGCTAGGCACTTTTGTATAGCATATATAACACCTCCCGTGACCTCGCTCCTTAACCTTTCTCTACCCAATCACCACAGAATAAGGAAAAATGAGCAAATGATTAGAATGATAGTTTTAAAATTTGTGTATATAGTAAATATTTTGGTGATACAAAAAGCTTGTGTGTGTCTGTGCTCACTGGATATTTAAATTTAGACAGAAATATCAGAAATATATGTGAGGTAGAGGAGAAATATGTCTCATTTTAACAATTAACTTTTTGATTCCACTTTTAAAAATTACTTATTTTTCTTTTAGTTTCCCTACTGCTATGTTAATCTAGATTAGTTTTAGATGTAACAATCTATTCAAATATCATCATATTTGCTCTAATTTTCTGTTCTTGAGCATTACCAAGGTACACTTTCTATTGAAAACATTTATGCAGTAAAAACAAAACAAAATTACATAATGTAAAAGATATAAATTACAATAAAAAAGCATTCAAAGAAAAACAAAACAAAATTAGAACCACTGTCAGAGTGCAAAAGAAATTATCCCATATCTCTTTGAGTTCTTCTAGGCTCACAAATAATCAAACAGGCATCAGACAAATTAGTGAGACAAAAAAACTCAGAAGTTAAATATTAGCAAGTATACCTCCTGTATACATGGGAGAAATCCAGCATGTGGCTTCAGAGGCCATTATAAAAGGCTTAGCTAAAACTCAAGGGCTTTGAGGGATGGGGGAATAGTAAGGTTACTTTGGAGGTTCCTGGGGGGAAGCCCAGTAGACAAAGGTATGCAGATTTAAATTCTGCCTTCTCCATTGAAAAGAGATTAGGAGATTAGATCTTTCCAGTCCAATAAGAGAGACATACTTAAGGGACAGAGTTTCTCTTTTACACAGGTAAATGCTTTTCACAAAAGCATGCCCTCCACCTTGCCTTCAGAGTCTCTCCCATGAAATAAACCTTTTCTCAGAATGACTCATCTTGAGGGGGAGGAGTGGAGGCAGAGTTTTGCTTCTGTATACCCCATAACTTAAATGGGATGACATCCTTGACAAACTGACTATCTTGCTACATACTGAATTCTTAGAATTTTGAATTCTGCTAAAAAAGCAGACTTACTGTGAAAAGGTTGGAAAATATAGGGAGAGAGGTTTATTTTATGCTATTTTGTTGAGATAACATTTGTTTACAACACTGTATGTGATTCAGAGGCATGGGATCACACCTCCTACGGTGCATGTCACCACACCATACCCACTACCAAGGCACCCACAGTCCTCTAACAGTCCATTGTGCTGCCTCCCCACTTTTTTTAACCATCTTCCCCTCCCATTTTTGTAGCCTCAGTTCCACTGTCAGATTTCTTTTTTTAAAATTAAATGCATTTACTTAAATATATATATTTTACATCATTGTTCATCTTTTTAAAAAAGATTTATTTATGCATACAGGAACTGGGATATAGGCCAGAGGTGTAGGGGGTGGGAGGATTCACCAGAGACGGAGTGGGGAGCAGAACAGGTGGATCAACTGAAGTACACTGGTGAGGGGAGCAGAGGGCAAGACAGGAGAGGTCTGCTGTGCCATGTGGGAAGCTCCTTGGTGGGGGATCAAACTTGTGCTGCGGTAGCTGCCGATAGCTTTATAGTGCTGAGACTTAACCCCTTGCACCACCAGGGAGGCCCCAGTAGTTCATTTTTGTACAGTGTTTGATTTTTTCCCCTCAGGTGTAATCCCCATAAAATTCCCACCACTAAGTCACCCATGAGCCATCACCATAGACTCTTGTGCTTTTCCTTACCCTGTTTTGATCCCTCTCTTTCTTGTCCCTTGCTGTATGTCTCTGATTTATAGTTTGCCTGCCAGTTTTGTCTTTTTTTTCTTTCCCTACCCTTTGTTTGGTTTCCCTATATACCATCTATAAGTGAAACCATCTGATATTTTTCCTTTTCCTTCTGACTTATTTCACCAAGAACCATCGCTTCCAACTCCATCCATGTCGCTGCGAATGGCATGAGTTTATTTTTTTGATTACTGATTAGTATTCTATTGTGTATATATTCCATATCTCATTGATACAGTCATCTGTTTTTGGACATTTAGGTTGTTTCCATGTCTTAGCTATTGCAAATAGTGCTGCAGTAAACATAGGAGTGCAGGTTTCCTTTTGAATTAATGATTTTGTGTCCTTTGGGTAGATTCCTAGGAGTGGAATTGCTGGGTCATATGGTAGATCTATTTTAGTAATTTGAGGGTCTTCCACACAGCTTTCCATAGTGGTTGGACCAGTTTGCATTCCCACCGGCAATGTAAAAGGGTTCATTTTTCTCCACATCCTCGTCAGCATTTGCTATTGTTAATTTAACACAGTCAGGTTTTTAGGCTTCCTTATTGGTTTGGTTTTGACCCTTTGTTTTGTTTCTCTATATCGTACATATAGAAATATTGTGATTTGTCTTTTTCCTAATTTGTTTTATTGAGTGTGATAACTTCCAGTTCCATTTATGTTGTTGCAAATGGCAAGAGTTCATCTTTTTTGTAAATGAGTGGTATTCCATGAGTAGTATACCACATCTTCTTAATCCATTCATCTGTTTCAAAGGCACTAAGGTTGTTTCCATATATGGCTATTGTAAATAGTACTGCAATGACATTGGATTGTATATATCCCTTTGAGTGACTGTTTTGTTTTCTGTGGATAGATACCTAGGAGTGGAATTGCTTGATCATATGGTAGCTCTCTTTTTAATATTTTGAGAAACCTCCACATCATTTGCCAAAAGGACAACACCGCTCTACGTTCACACAACAATGTAGAAATGTTCCTTTTTCTCTTCAACCTCACCAATACTTGTTGTTCCTGGACTTTTTGATATGGGCCATTTTCACAGGTGTGAGATGGAATATCATTGTGATTTTAGTTTGCATTTACCTAATGATAAGTGATGATGAGAACTTTTCATGTGCCTATTGGCCATCTGTATATCTTTGGAGAAGTATCTACTTAACTGTTCTGCCTGGCTTTTTATTGGGTAGTTTGTTTTCATTTTCTTGAGTCATCTGTGTTCTTTTTATAGCTTGGCTATCAGTATTTTGTGAGATATATGAAGTGCAAGTATTTTCTACTGGTTGGTAGGGTGTCTTTGTTTTACCAAAAATTTCTCTTGCTGTATAGAAGTATTTTAGTTTGATATAGTCCAGTTTGTTTATATTCTTTTTTGTTTCTCTTGACATTGGAGATGAATCTGTAAAGATATCACGAGGCCAGTGTCATTAAGTGTTTTGTCTATGTTTTCTTCAGTGTATTTTATAGTCGTGACACCACACTTTTTCGTCTTTTTTCCTATTTTATTTATTTATTTAGTTATATATTTTCAATCGAGGTAGCATTGGTTTACAACATTGTATATTATTTTTTCAGGATTGTTTTGACTATTGGAGATCTTTTATGCTTCCATATGAATTTTAGCTTTGTATGTTCTATTTCTTTGAATAATGCTATTGGAGCCTTGGTAGTAGTTGCACTGAATCTGTGTATTGCTTTCCGCAAGGTGGCCATTTTAACCGTATTAATTCTTTCAATTCATGAGCAGGAAATATTTTCCATTCTTTTAACAATATCTTAAAGTTTTCATTGTATAGGTCCTTCACCTCATTTTTAAAAGTTTACTACTAGGTATTTAATTCTTCTTGATGTAGATGCAAATAGGATTGTTTTCTTCATTTCTTTCTCTTCTAGCTCATTGTTTGCATAGAGAAATGAAACTGATTTCTGTAAAGGATTTGTAACCTGTCACTGTACTGTAATTTAGTATTTCAATTACACTGGTCAACAGTGAAATTGTTACTGACTTAAAAAGGTCCTAATCTGTAGTACCTTGGTGTGCTGAACATGAATATAACCCTGAAAATTTTTCATTAGCTCTCGTTTTGAACATATTTCATATAATTCATTTTATATGTTTCACTGTGTAAATTTACCCAGTAGGACTGCAACAACATCCTAATCGGCCTAGAATGATGTAATATTGCATCGCATTGCATAATACCATCATGCACACATCATCCAGAGTTGATTACATCATTTTCTGATGCAATGCAATACTACTGCCAGGTGGCTGCTGAAGAAAGCTGAAGTAAGCTGACGTCAGCAGCGCACTAGATAAAGCCCTGTTTGAAAGTTTGAGCATTGAAAATATTTCAGACTTCGTGTGAGACAGTTGAAGCTACTGTTCCATAGAACTGTTATTATTTGATCCATTTAGGCACAATACAGAACAGTAATGCCTCGAAAGTTCGTTAATAGCATGGACAATTTTTGCTCTATTTGTGGGGAAGTGACATTTGCCAACCAGAAGAAAAGGATCACTTCTCAAGTGAAGAAGGCTTCTCATCTTTACTTCGGATACAAGGCTGGTGACCAAGACAAGCCTTGGGCCCCACATATATGCTGTGCTACATGGACAACACAGCTTTCACAGTAGTTCAATGGCAAAAGACCATCAATGCCGTTTGCAGTACCCATGGTGTGGAGAGAGCCAAGCGACCACATAAAAGACTTACTTCTGCTTGATTTCTCCTCTTTCTGGTGGAATAATGAAGCAAAAGAAGTCAAGAATAGTCTACCCAAACATTCTGTCTACATTGAGACAAGTTCCACATGTGAGGGACTTCCTATTCCAGAACCTCCAGCAGAATATTCTCTTGATTCATCTGATGAGGACAAGGGTGAGCCCACCTGTTCTTCTCCTGTTCCATCAGCATTCAGAGATCCAGATTTTCACTGTGGTGCATCATCAACCCCACACAGAATAACACAGGAAGAACTAAATGACCTAGTTCATGATTTGGACTATCCAAGAACAAGGCAGAATTGCTAGGATCAAGACTCCAACAATGGAATCTTCTAGAAGAAGATGCACAATGACTTTCTATCGAAAGTGCCACCAGAAGTTGGAACCTTTCTTCAGAAAGGAAAGGACTCTGGTATTCTGTTCCAATATTGAGGGCCTCATGAATGCCTGAGAAATCACTCATGACCCACAAGAATGGAGACTATTTCTAGACTCTCCGAAACTGAGTCTTAAGGCTGTGCTTTTGCACAATGGAAACCGTCTTCCATCTGTTCTATTCCTGAACAGCTGTGCAAGAGACAAGAGAAGAAATCTAAGAAGTAGTCTATGACTTGATTTATTATTATTTTTTTTTTCTTGAATCAAATTTCTTTATTATTATTGTTATTTATGTCTTTTACATTTTGTATTCCCCTTGGGCAGCCCACCACCAATTCACCCGTGATCCATCTCCATGGTCCCCTGTATTCTCCTCTCTTCCATTTAGTGCCCTTATCCTCCCCTCCCCCC
>PVIJ01015264.1:0-25020 GCA_004024925.1 Scalopus aquaticus
TGGCGAGAGGGTTCACCAGAGACAGAGCGGGGAGCAGAACAGGCAGATCAGAAATACACTGCTGAGGGGAGCAGTGGGCGAGGCAGGAGAGGTCTGCCACACCATGTGGGATTCTCCCCGGCCGGGCGTCGAACTCGCGTCGCCGCTGCCGACAGCTCCACAGCGCAGCGCTTAACCGCTGCGCCACCGGGGAGGCCCCCTGTTTTTCTACTTTTAACAAAACCATACAACAAAAAGATAAACAGCTTGGTACTGAAACAAAAACATATACAGATCAATGGAACAGAACTGAGAGCTCAGAAATAATACCACACATATATGGACAAAGGAGCTAACAGTTTGTAATTAAAGTCTCTTCAATTAATGGTATGTGGAAACTGGATAGTCACATGCAAAAGAATGAAAGTAGATCATTATTTTTCGCCATTCAGAAAAACTAACTCAAAATGGATTAAGGATTTGGATGTAAAACATGAAACCATAAAATACACAGAAGAAACTGCAGGCAATACATTCCTTGACACAGTCTTAGAGATATGTTTGTGGACTCAACTCTTACAGCAAGAGAAACAAAGGCAAAAATAAATATCAAACTTAAAAATTTACACACTGAAAAAAACTATGCAAAACAAAGGAAAAGTCTCCTAAAAGAAGATATCTCTACATCATATATCCAACCAGAGGTTAATATAAAAAACATAGAAAGAATGCATAAAACACAAAAATAAAAAAAAAAACAGTAAGATTTTTAAAGAGGCAGTAGATCTGAATAGGCGTGAGTCTGAGGAGTACCCAGGGAACCAAACCAGTTAAAGGGTGAATGTTCAAAGGGTCCATCCATCCATGCACACAAAGGCAAAGAAAGAATACTTAGTGTGAAGGATCTTTAATAGAATCGGTGTGCAAAGCGAGGCGGATTTGGGAGAGAAGAGGAGAAAGGCTATTTCTGAAATATTTTTGTAAATTCTGAAAATTATACATCCCCTCATAGGCAAATGCTCAGCCAAACAGGTGTGACCCAAAGCAGGGTGGCTTAAGCCCAAAAGCTAGCCACAAGTCTAAGGTACCTTCTGGCAGAGAGCTGGCACAGAAGACAAGACCCAACATTCAAATTGTATATTCCACCACAAGGTCAAGATAATGGCTATCCTTATCTCTGCCAAAACAATAAAGTCCCAGCCACTTTATGTCTCTCACCTACACATCTCTTCCCAAATATTTCCATTCCTCCTTCATTCCACCTCATTTCTCTGTCTGTCTCCACCTTGCACCTTCCCAGAAGCCCCCGCCCCCATTCAGCATGGCATGTTGGGAATTGTAGTCCAAGGCAACTGTGTGCAAGTGGGGGCGAGGAAAATTACACCCATTCGCTGTGCTGTGATGCTCATTTCCTTTTAACTGAAATGCATTGTATAACAAACACTTCTCCAAAGATGGCACATAGATGGCAGTCACATTTAAAGAGGTCCATTCTCTTATTATTAGGGAAACACAAATCAAAACAATATTGAGATATCCCATCATGTAGCCAGATCACCTCCATTTTCCAACAAAAATAATTTCCCTAGACCAAAATTTAGTAATAAGTGGAACTCTAACCACACTTTTTCCTCTCTTTCCCCTGCCCCCTGTGACTGTTTAACTGGCTACACCTGCATTCCTGGGAACTTGAAAAATTGTGTTGAATCCCTAATAAAATATTCTGTTTCCCTCTGGAGATCACAGTGGCATCAGAAACAAGCATCTGCTGATTGCTGAGGAAAGACCTTGTTGGGAAAAGTTAAAAACATTGACTCATGTCATCTATTGATAGACTGCTCAGCACCATCTTGGACCTGGCAATGTGAAGCCCTGCACATCCCTCACATTCCTTCCCCTCACATAATTCCAGCACTCCCAACATTTGGGGAGCTGGGGCTTTTTGGGGTACCTAATTCAACAACTCCCTCAATGGCCATCTCTAATAGACTCCATTTAAATACATTTCTTCTGGTTCAGAGTTTGGCTTTTTGGGCATGACCAAAAGTTATTATTTGGTCATTTATACTGTGAAAATGACTATTACCCAAAAGACAAGTGTAGGGTGAGAACCGTCAAGTTTTTCTTCCCTCCCCCCAATGATGAACCTTTGCAGGTCTACACGCATGTCTAATGGTGGGCACCTGGAGGGGGGTATGGGCCTGTGTGAGTGGGCACACCTGGGCCAGAGATTGGCCTTATAAGCAGAGCATCAGTGTGGCAGGAGAAGTAGCAGAGACAGGAGAAGCAGAGGCCATGAGACACCGCCAGAGAACCCGAGAGAGTGAAGATTTGCCAGGGGCCAGGAGGCTTGTCAGCCTCCTGGCCCCCCACTCCCCCTTGCCTGCCCTGTACCTGATTGCCTTCCTATGAAAGACCATTAAAATCTGCGAAAGCCATCGAGGGCTCCAGAACTACTCCTTTTGACCTGTCTGCACAGCTCTATAGAGAACCTGTGCTCCCTGTTGTCTTTCCTGCCACAAAAACAAGAAACAAGTGTTAGAAAGGATGTGGAGATAAGGGGACACACACTGTGGGTGGAATTTCAAAATGGTACAGCCATTATCAAAGTAATATGGAGGTTCCTCAAAAAACTAAAAATAGAAACTCCATAATATCTAGTTATCCCACTTCCAGGTTTTCACTTGAAAAATAAAAAGTACTAATTTGAAGAGGTATATGAACCCCCATGTTGCAGCACTATTTAAAATAGCCAGGAATTGGAAACAAGTGCCCAAAAATGATGAATGGATAATTATGATGTGGTATATTTATATACACAATAGAATGCTATCCAGCTATAAAAAAATCCTGCAATTTCTAATAACATGGATGGATCTAGAGGGTATTATGCTTAGGGGATTAAGCCAGACAGAAAGCCAAATGGTGTATGATTTTACTCATATGTGGCATATAGAGAAAACAAACAGAAGAATGAAACTTTTTGTTGCAGAGTTTTGCATCTAGATTCATCAGGTAAATTGGCTGCAATTTTCTTATTTTGTGCTGTTTTTATCTGGTTTTGGAATCAGCTTTATGAAGACCTCATAAATGGACTTAGGAAGTGTCCTGTCCTTTTAAATTTTTTCAGAGTTTGAGAAGGATGGTGTCGTTACAGGCAACCATGTGCAGCACAGGGATGCAGGTTCAATGTTGACTGGGGAGATGGATAAAGGATCTTGGAGCCCTCAGTAGATCTGACAGGCCTTTAATGCTGAAGCAAGAACTAGTTACACAGGCACACAAGCAGGTAAGGAGGCAGTCAGGCAGGCAGGAAGGCCGAGAGGCTGGCAGCCACCAAGCCTCCCAGTCCCTGTGATCTCCACACACACACGCTCTCTCTCTTGCTTCTCTCTGGCGTTCTCTCTCAGTCTCCCTCTATCTGTAGGGTAAATGAAAGAGTCATCAGGTTTTTCTGCCCTCCCCTCCTCAAAGACAGACCTCTGCAGGCCTACACTCATGCCTGATGGCAGGCACCTGGAGTAGGATGTGGGCATGCGTGAGTGGGCACACCTGAGCCAGAGACTGGGCTTATAAGTAGGAGAAGTAGCAGCAGCAGCAGCAGAGAACAGAGCGTGGAGCAGAGAGGCCATGAGAGAGCCCGAGAGTGAAGATTCACCAGGGGCTGGGAGGCCTGCCAGCTTCCCGGCCCCCCAGTGCCCCCCCTCCAACCCCATTGCCTGTCCTATACCTGGTTGCCTCTCTACAAGAGACCATTAAAAGCTTAAAAAGCCACTGAGGGCTCCAGAACTCCCCTTTTCCTTTAAACCTGTATGTGCAGCTCCATTGAGAACCTGTGCTCCTGGTGTCTTGTCTCTACACTATCTCTTTCCTCCTGAAAGCAGGTGGGCGTCCCTTCGTGGTCGCCAAATGAAAGTGGGGCAGACGGGGCACAACTGCCCAGGCTCTGAGGCAAGAGCCTCCAAAAGACCAAAAACAACAAAGGACAGTGCCTGATGAGAGGACAAGTCACTGTCTGTGGGTTCTCACCCACGCGCACAATTGCAAGAGACTTCAGGCTACAGGAACAACAAACATGGGGTTTATTTTACAAAGGGGAAACAGAGAGCTTACTGCATCCTCAAGTGGTGGCCACCTCACCCAGAACTCTTTGTGAGGTATTAGGTTAGACCAACAAACAGCTCTTTGAGACACCAGGCCCAGGGCCTCTGGTGCTCCTTTCTGCCGTAGCCTAGACACCCCATATTGTTTTGACAAGGTCACTTTATGGGTGGCGAGCCTTCAAGGAAGTGTTCCCATAGTCAGGATGCGATATTCTTGCAAATAATTTAAGTATAATTTCAGGTGAAAACAATAACTAAGTTTCTCCACCATGCCTGCATGCATTGGCCCTACTCATTAGATCCTGGCAGCGAGATGTCCTTCTGACAGTGAAGTGTCCTTGCCCGGTCAAGGGTTAATGTTTGAAACAAAGAACATTTAATCCCTTCCCCTATTTTCCTTCCTTGCCTCGAAAAATCAGCGTATAGTTCCTTAGATTATTTCCTCCAGAGATTAGCATAAAGATGTTTCTTTTATTATGGTCTTAGTTTCAGACAATAGGCATGGAGACAGCAGCCTCCACCCTAGGCCTAGGGCAAAGGTTGAAGATTATGTCCTGTACCTTGCTGGAATTTACATCAGACAAGAGACATTTTTCCAAAGTTCCTTGATTCTCCTCAAAGTGTGTAACTGATTATGCACCTGAATATCTGTAATCACCCTGCCATTGTCTGTAGTTTTTTTCTTTATAGTTATGCTTTAAAAACCCTGTTCTCGAATAATAAAGTGGAACGGCCTGATCACGCTCTCTGGTGTGTGCTGTCTCTCACTCCCCACCCCCTTTTCCCCACGGAATTTGCCGCCGCCGCCGACGCTTTCCCCACCACCCCGGGGAACCCAACCTCGGTCAGAGCCGGCCTCCGACACCTTTCAGGTAACGTCAGAGACAGGACTGGAGGCCCAGTCTCTGCAGAGTCCTTCAGCTTCTCTTCCTGCTCGGAGGGCGGCTGCTGGGTGCTTCTTTTCTTCTTTCTTCCTCAGAGGCCAGGAACGGACTTTTTTCTTCTCTCTTAGGAGTCTGCAACCATCGTCTTTCTTCTTCTGGGGGCTGGTGTCGTTGTCTTCTGTTTTTCTCTTCAGGGGCCTCCTTCTCTCTCTGGGGCTGGCTTCCTCTCTTTTTTACCTTCTTTCCTTCTTTTTTTCCCCTTTTTTCCCCCTTTCTTACTTATTCTCCCCCGCCCCCCGTCCCTCTGTCACTGGCTTATATCCTCGTTCAGGGTACCATCCACAAGCCTGATTGGACCATTTTTTCAATCCTGGAGCTAATTGGACCTACCCATCAGCTCCCATCACCTGATTAGTTCATTCAAAACGGCAGTTACTGGGCAGGAGCAACTGCCACAACTGACTTGGAGCAGCGGGGTAAGAGGCACCACCGCTCCTGCCTGCTCCCACTGCTAAGGCAGCTTGGTTCCGGTAACACTCCCAGGCATGTGTACCTACAGGTTTGCATGCCTGTGCTCTCCACCTTCTTGGCCTGGGTGTCTGTAATCATAGGCTTGCGGGCCCTGTGCTCGTGCCTCTCAGGTGTCTGTGTGTGCTCTGTGCTGACACTCCCAAGTGCTTTTTGCACCAACACAATATCATGTGTGGGCAATGAAACCTGGGAGAAAGGCTGCAGGTGGTGGTCATAGGGGCTAGTAGTAGGAGGTGAAATAAAGCCTGAGTAACTCCATTTCCCTACAGATGGGTTTTAGATCTTCTTTGAATGTTTGCTGAATTCACCAGTTAAGCTATCAAATCCTGGACTTCTGTTTTGGAGGAGACATTTTATTACTGTTTAAATTTCTTTACTTGTGATTGACCTGTTTCGATTTTCTGCTTTCTTCCTGACTTGGTGTTGAGAGGTTGTACAATTCAAGGAATTTATACATTTCTTCTGGATTATCCAATTGGTATTCAAATGTTCACAGTAGTTTCTTATGAACTTTTGTATATTTGTGGTATTTATCATGTCTCCTTTTCCATTCCTGATTTTATCTGGCAAAAGTATGTCATTTTATTGATTCCCCCATCCAAATCCAGTCCTTTGTATCATTGATGGTTTGTATTTTTTCTGTTATCAATTTCTGAGCTTTATTATTATTTACCTCCTATTGACATAGGCTTTCATTAATTCTTATTCTAGTTTTTTTAGATGAAAGGATAATTTACATCTTCCTTTTTTCTTCAGATAGGCTGTATTGACATAAACTTCTATCAAAGTACTGATTTTGCTGTATCCGAAACATTCTGGTATGTGTCTAGTGTCAGCATGCACAGGGCAGGTTTACTATGGATTAGGGCAGATGGATACAGGAGTCCTGGAGCACTCGGTGGATTTTTCAGGTTTTATTGCTCTCTCAGGGAACCAGATACACAGGCACATCAGTCAGGGAGGCTGACATGTAAGGAGGCAGGTATGAGCCAGACAGGGGTTGGGGGTGGTTGTGGTCTAGGAGGCAGGCAGGCAACCATGCCTCCCAGCCCACCCACGAATCTTTATACTTGTTCTCTGGGCTATCTCTGGGCTTGCCTCTCTATAGCCACATAGCTCATTCTCTCATAGCTGTCCTCTGAGTCACGCTGCTCTTATATCCCTAGCCCCTAGGCTCAGGTATGCACACTTATACATGCTCATCCATACACCAGGTGTCCACAATCAAGCACGTGTGTCCAGCGCCACACATTCAAGTGCCTTCTGTATTAACACAATCAATGCCGCAGGTGATAGCCACAGAGGCTAGTGTTGTAAAAAGCCTGATTCATTTACCCTATAATGTGGTATTTTTATTGTCATCCATCTCTAGGTACATTTTAATTTCTCCAGTGACTTAACAGTTATTCAGTACCATGTTGTTTAATCTCCAAATATTTGTAGTTCCAATTTTCTTCTTACAGCTGATTTCTAACATACAGTTGTGGTGAGAAAAGATGAATAATTTCTACCTTTCTAAATGTATTGATGTAAGATAAATGCATTTAAAATCTGGCTTTTTACGCCCTCCTGCCATTAGCATCTATGACTGGCACCTGTGGTCTTGGATGCACACCTGTAATTATGACACCTGGGCCCAGAGAGCATGGGCATGCATATATGTAAATAGTGACACCTGTGTCAAGGATGAGGGGTTATAAGGGCGGCATCACTTTGAGGTTGGAGGACAGGGAGAGGGGGCAGCCAAAGAAATACTGAGAGAGAAAGGCAGCCAGTCCCCTGATTCAGCATTAAAGGTCTGTAAAAATCTACCAAAGGCTCTAAATTATCTTTTCTGATAGAACTGACAATGAACCTACACAGTCTGGGATGGCTGCAAAACAACTGAGATTTGTTTGTGTCCTAACATGTAATTTATGCATGAGAACGTTTCATGTGCACTTTGAGAAGAATGTATATTTTGCTGTCTTTGGATGGAATGTTCTGTATGTATCTACTATGTCCATTTTGTCTAATGTTATCACTTAAGTCCAGTGTTTCCACATTGACTTTCTCTCTGGAAGAATTGTCCATTTATGTAAATGATGTGATAAAGTCCCGGTAGCAGCAAGATGACTCAGGGAGCACAGGTTCTCCAAGGAGCTGCACAGACGGGTCAAAAGGGAAGGAGTTCTGGAGCTCTTGGTGGTGTTTTAGACTTTTAATGGTCTCTTGTTTAGAGAGGCAACCAGGTACAGTACAGGCAATGGAGCCGGGGGCGGGGGTGTGTGGGAGGCAGGCAGGCCTCCCAGCCCTTAGCAAATCTTCACGCTTTCTGGGCTCTCTGGCAGCATCCTGTGGTCTCTCTGCTGTACCCCGAATGGTCCTCTGCTCCATGCTCCGTTCTCTGCTGCTTCTTCTGCTGCTGCTATGTGTAAGCCCAGTCTCTGGCTCAGGTGCACCCACTCATGTAGACCCAGACCCTTCTTCAGGTGCCCACCATCAGGTGTGCATGTAGGCCTGCAGAGGTCTATCCTTGAGGGGAGGGCGGAAAAACCTGATAATTCTCCCATTTACCCTACAGTCCCCTACTATCATTATGTTGCTATCAATTTCTTCCTTTAGATCTGTAAATTTTATATGTATTTTGTTTCTCCTGCATGATGGATGCATATATAGTGATGGTTTTTATGGCTTTCTGAAGTGTTGCCATCTTTATTATATAATGTCCTTTGTTTTTATTACAGTCTTCAATTTAAAGTCTATTTTGTTTGATATGAGAATAGCTGGCCCAGCTTTCTTTTCAGTTTCATTACATGGAATATTGTTTACATCCTTTCACTTTCAGTCTGTGAGTGTCCTTATTCCTGAAGTGAGTCTATTGTAAGCAGCACAAGTTGGGTTTCTTTATCCATTCAGGCTTTCCATGTCTTTTGATTGGAGAGTTTAGTCCATATACATGTAAAGAGATAATTGATATGTTTGTATTCACAGCAATTTGCCCAGTTTATTCCTGGTTCCATTCATATTTAGAAGTGTTTCTTTTTTTTTTTCATTTCCCTTGAGATTTGATGTTTTTCTTTAGCCATGTTTTTAGGTACTTTTTACAACACATGAAGAAATAGACAGGTATTCCCTGCTCACGAATTGAAGAATTAACATTATCAAAATGGGAATTCTACCCAAAGCAACATACAGATTGAATGTAATCCCTATCAAAGTTTCAATGGTATTTGTTGTGCAACCACCCTAAACCCAGCAGGTTCAGCATCAGTCCAAGCAGACTTGCTCTGTTAGTCATCGCCATATCCACCAAAATCTATCACAGTCTGCTGCACTCCACCACACACCACCACACCACTGCTGCTGCTTCTGCTTATAAGACCAGTCTCTGACCCAGGTGTGCCCACTCACAAAGGCCCACACCCTACTACAGGTGCCCGCCATTAGGCATGTGAGTAGGCCTGCAGAGGTCCATCATTGAGGGGAGGGTGGAAAAACCTGACAATTCTCTTGTTACCCCACAGTCCACCCCCTCAGGTTTTTTTCGCCAAACAGACTTAAAAAAATATAACAAAACTGAATACAACAAAACACAACAGAACTGCAATCCAGTACAACTAAGCCCAATTCCTCCTAGGGGCAAAAAGACAAAGAAGTTTTTGGTACCAGCATAGGAGATACCTCCCATCTGGTAAAATGCATGCCAATTTTGTGTCTGAAGATAATATTGTAGCTGGCATCAGTGGCCTCCAACCTCGCGAGTACCACACTCGCTTTGCCAGCACAAATGGTGTCTGTTTCTGGGTATACAGCCATAGCTGTCCAAAATGCTGGCTGGCCCTGGCTGGAGCCGTCTGTGTACCAGGCCTCTGCTGCAACTGGTGCCCATCTCTCCTTATAGGGACTATCTTCAGGTTCAACTTCTACACAGGCTTCTGAAGTCAGTTCCATGTATGTCACCGGACCAAGAACCTCCTGCAACTCTGCCCTTAAGGGGCTAGTTGACAGGGTACAGTGCTGTTCTAGGTATGCCCCCCACTTTTCCAAAGTGGGCATTTGAGTGGGGCTTTGTTGTCCAATCTCATACTCACCCAGCTATTAGGTAGGTGGTTCTCACTAAGACAGGAGCTGTGGCAGTTATACTTTCAGCAGCTAGTAAGGCCACATACACCACAGCTAGCTGTTTCCCAATTAAGGAATACCTAGTCTCAGCCCCCTTCCAGAGTTGGGAACAAAACCCAATAGGCTGTTGTAGCCTCTCTGACTTCTGCCAGAGTCCCCACCGGAACCCTTCCTGAGAAACATGCACATCCACCTCACTGGGTCGGGATGGGTCAAAAACCTGCAAGGCCTGAGAAGCCTTTATAGTCCATTTTGCTGTGTCTGCCTCAGTAGACAAATCCCATCTGGCCCCTTTATGTATCAACAAACACAGGGGTCATAGGAGTTGGGCCATGTGAGGTATAAATGCCTTCCTCCTTTCTGCCCAGCAGGCCCAGAAAGGCTTGCAACTGCTTCACTACGGTTGGGGTGAGGTAAGCTTGTACTTTATTACAGTGTCAGGGATAACCGTTGTCTTACCCGACCAGACAACCCCCAAAAACTTAACAGATAGATAGTGCAGGCCCCTGTGGTTTGCTTTCGTTGATTGCCCAGCCACATGTTTTCAGGTGTGTCAATAGGAGAGGTACTGCCTTTTCCAAATCTGCAAGAGAGTCACTGGTCAACAAAATGTCATCAATGTAATGATATATACGTACTGAAGATGGCCTCTCCCACTGGGCCAGATCTGCTGCCACCAGCCCATGGCACAGATTAGGGCTGTGCATATACCCTTGTGGGAGCACAGTAAATGTCTATTCCCGGCCTTCCTATGTGAAGGCAAACTGGTCCTGACTTTCTGGGGCTATATTGATTGAGAAAAAAGCATTTGCCAGATCAGTCACAAAATGATACATGCCTAGCACATGACTCAGACGATCCATCAATTCAGCCACTGACAGTACTGTGGCATGCAAGGGAGGGACTACTTTGTTTAATTCATGATAGTCCACTGTCATGCACCAAGAGCCATCAGGCTTCTTCACTGGCCACACGGGTGAATTGTAGGGGCTGTGGGCAGTACGAACAATGCCCACTTTCTCTAATTCCAAGATGGTGTCTGAAATTTCCTTGTGGCCTCCTGGCAACCGACATTGTTTAGTACTAGTTACTTGCCTAGGGAGTGGCAGTTGTATGGGCAGATGCTTAGCATGTCCACGCACCACTGCCTTTACCATACGCACCCTAAGTCGAAATTCTCCGACTGTGGTCTCCAGCCACAAGCCTCGTAGCACATCCACCCCCAGGATGTACTCTGGGATGGGTGACACAAATACTTTATATTCCTTCAGGGATAATTGTCCAATTGTTACCGGAACCAAGCTGCCTTAGCAGCTTGGGTGCCTGCAGGAGCGGTGGGGCCTCTTATCCCACTGCTCCGGAGTCAGTTATAGCAGTTGCTCCTGCCCAGTAACTGGCGTTTTTGTATGGACCAATCAGGTGCTAGGAGCTGATGGGTCAGTCCAATCAGCTCCAGGATTGAACATGGTCCAATCAGACTTATGGATGGTACTCTGGGAGAGGATATAAGCCAGGACTGGAGGGACCGGAAAAAAAAAAGTCAAGGGAGGAAAAGAGATTGAACCGAAGAAAGGACTGAATCGAAGAGAGGGAAAAGATTGAACCGAACAGGAGACGAC
Source organism: Scalopus aquaticus (assembly GCA_004024925.1). Lineage (NCBI taxonomy): Eukaryota > Metazoa > Chordata > Mammalia > Eulipotyphla > Talpidae > Scalopus > Scalopus aquaticus. The sequence continues at coordinate 11,221 of PVIJ01015264.1, forward strand.
ACGGCCAGCCCCCAGGAGAAGAAAGATGACAGTTCCAGACTCCGGAGAGAGAAGAGAGAAGTCAGTTCCTGGCCTCTGAGAAGAGAAGAAGAAAAGAAGCACCAGCAGCCGCCCTCCGAAGAGGAAGAGAAGCCGAAGGACTCTGAAGAGACTGGGCCTCTGGTCCTGTCTCTGACGTAGCCTGAAAGGAGCACCTGAGGCCTGCGCCTGGTGTCTCAGAGGCCTGTTTGTTGGTCTAACCCGGCACCTCCCAAGGAGCTGCCGTCCCCGATGCATTCTGGGTGAGGGGGCTGCCACCTGAGGGTGCAGTAAGCTCTCTGTTTCCCCCGTTTGTACAATAAGCCCCATGTTTGCTGTTGTTGTTCCTGTAGCCTGAAGTCTCCTGCAATTGTGTGCGCGGGTGAGAAACCACAGACAGTGCCCTGTCCTCTCATCAGGCACTGTCCTTTGTTGTATTTGGCCTTTTGGCCTTTTGGGGCATTTTGGTGGCTCTTGCCGCAGAGCCTGGGCATTTGAGCCCCGTTCTGCCCAATTTCAGTTGGCCACCACGAAGGGACTAGACACCCTGAGTTCTGCCCGATTTCACAATCTTCAAGGGTACTCTTACTGCTGTCACCTTCACACTTTGGCCTCCATAGCCATCAATATAACAAGTAGACCCCTTAAATTTTTCAGGATTTCCATAGAGCAGAGTACATTCTGCTCCAGTGTCCACTAGCACCAACACTCTGTACATTATTTGGGGACCAGTGGATGGCAAGCTCCACATGTGGCCTCTAGTCCCCGCCCATCGCCTGTGGACAGGTTCCTTGGCCCTCACCCTATTCAAAAGTGAGTAGGGCATCTCCCGGGACCTCAGTCAGCAGCAAACGGTCTTCTAGGTGCAGGGCACGTGCCTGATGCCCAGAACTTCCAGGCTTCCCCTTAGTAGCAGTCCTTCTTGTGGGTGTGAAACTCTGGTCTTCTCACAGCTGTTTCCATAATTCTAACAGGTACGCATTAGGCTTCGCATGTATTTTAGTACAATCTACACCTGCTTTCACTAAATCTGCCCACATTTGGTTACGGGTAACCTTAACAGGTTCTGTGATATTAAGAGGGTCCTTCGCACTCCTTGGCATTCCTTTTCGTTGGTCAACAATTACCCATATTCCCTCTGAGTCTGAGAGCGCCGGCTCTCAACTTCACCTAAACTAGCTATCATTGTGGTGACATCGTGTATTTGACGTCCCACGTAGGGTGCTAGAATCGTCATGAGAGGTCCAAATGAGGATAAGGGAGTGCTTTTTAGTATCAAATCTCTCATTGCTGCTGTGAAACGCTCATCATCAGGACCACGAGTATTCACATGGAACATGGCCTGCCACACCCCCAATTCTCTGAGTACCTGTACCAGTTTGGTTTAAGTCTGCCATCTGCTCACTGTCTCTGGTACATCTCCTGCATCAGCCCATACAGTTCTTACAGCGGCCATTATCCATTCCAGTAGGCTGTGTTCACCCTGGCCATACCTCCTGCTGTTCTGTAGTCTCTGTCTCAATGATGGTTGCAAGGTCACTGAGGCAAAGTTCTCCATTTCCTGTGCTGAACAAATAATCCCGTCCACCCCCAGGTTCCCCAAACACAGCAGCCAGGGTCCCTGTCAAGGGTTCCCCTGGTTTCTGGCGGAACTGTTTGCCCAAGTCAACCAGTTCTGCCTGGGTGTACGGTCTGTATGCAGTAAATTCCATCATTTGTGGCTGCCCAGCAACCCAACCCCCTGCGGCCACAGGCTGCTGTCACTTCATTTTTTGAGATACCACAGGGTGAGCCTGGAGCATGGGACCAGCCTCCTTTTCCTCTCCAGAGGAGTCTGGTATCTCTGGAGCTGCAGGTCGGTTTGCTACTACCTGGTGAGTGTTGGGCAAAGGGCTAGCCTCTGTCTTCTCCTCTCCTGGGATGAAGTCTGGCATCTCTGGTGTGGTGGTTTGGTTTCTCTGAACCTCTTCCTCCAGAATCCTCAGACGTTATTGCAGTTCCTGCATCTCATTCTTAGTCGCTGGACTCTGGACTGCTCTTTCTGCCTGGACTCTCACAGAGCTGTGAGAAACATCCACCCAACAGCCCCTGCTGTCTCATGGGTACTATATCTATCCAGGCTTTCTTCTATTTCGCATAGGGCCTGTTCCAACTGCAATGGGGATCCATCTACCTCTGGCCATTCCTGGGGAGATGCCCACTGGAAGAGGAGGCTGGCCACCGAGTACCATCTGCTCATGGCCAGCTACCCTGGAATCCCTTCCCAGGTTTCAAAGGGTTCCATACCAGTCTGTGTTGAACTGTCCTGCCTTCTATGCCATTTGTTGTGCAGCCACCCAAAGCCCAGCAGGTTCAGCATCAGTCCAAGCAGACTTGCTCCATTAGTCATTGCCATATCCACCGAAATCTATCTCACTCTGCCACACTCTGCCACATACCGCCATACCTACCACACCACACCACCACTGCTGCTGCTTCCTCTGCTTATAAGTCCAGTCTCTGACCCAGGTGTGCCCACTCACACAGGCCCACACCCTACTCCAGTTGCCCGCCATTAGGCATGCACATAGGCCTGCAGAAGTCCATCATTGAGGGGAGGTAGGAAAAACCTGACAATTCTCTCATTACCCTACAGTATTCTTCAAAGAATCAGAACAAATATTACTAAAATTTATATGGAACCACAAAAGACCCTGAGTAACCAAAGAAGTCCTGCCAAGAAATAGGAACGTAGGTGGCATCACACTCCCATATTTCAAACTATATGATGAAGCTTTAACAATCAAAACAGTATGGTACTGTTACAAGCAAACAGAAAAATGGAAATGAATTAAGAGCCCCAAAATAAACCCACACCTATATGGATATTTAATCAGTGATAACAAAGTCTATATACACTAGAATAAAGAAAGCCTCTTCAATAAGTAGTGTTGGGAAAACTGGACAGTTGCATGCAAAAGAATGAAACAAGAAGCTGCAAGATGGCAGCAGAGTGAAGATGGTGAGCTCGTCGTCTCCATGTACAAGCACAAAACGGATAGCTAAGATGATCAAAACCAGATGACAATCAGCTCACAGACTAGGATATCAGCCCAACTGAAAGCAGTAGGAAAAACTCTAATTGACCTAAGTGCAAGGTAATTATGGGGGATTTTGGAACTGAGCAGTTTGAGGCAGAAGCCGCCAGTATAGGCACTGGGAGACCACAACCCTGGTGGATCTGGAATAGAAATACCACCATTCCCAGCCCCTCACCCCCACCCAGAAACAAAGTGACTGTGGGCCCCGCAACCACAAACAGGCTGGCAGGATAACCAGTGCCAAAGGCACTGAAAAAGTGTGACTCCCGTGCCCCATCAATCAACAGGGAAGTGTGCAGCACCAGCAGCAAGCAGGAGCCTGCCCCCTGGGGCTCAGAGCAATAAGCTGGGAACCTTGCAGGAGTACAGGAAGGGAGAGGAGCCCTGCCCCCAGCGCTAGAAGCAGTGAACAGGCGACCCTCAGATGCCCCACAGAGAGGGAGTGGAGCCCCACCACCATGCTCGAAGAAGCAAGCAGACGCCCCGCCCCTCGGAGCAGTGCCCCCGGTGCCCCACAGGATCTCAGGGAGGGAGCAGAGCCCCCACCCAGCAAGGGAAGCAGCGAACAGGGTTCGGAGCAGAGACCAGGGTGCCCCGCAGGAGCACAGGGAGGGAGCGTAGCCCCAGCCCCAGCGTGAGAAACAGCAAGCAGGTGCCCCGCCCCTCAGAGGAGTTGCTGGGCCCCCTCAGGAGCATAGGGAGGGAGCAGAGAGCCACCCCCAAGAAGGAAACAGCAAGCAGGGGCTCGGCCAGAGTAGCAACCCAGGTGCCCCACAGGATCGCAGGAAGGGAGTGGAGTCCTGCCCCTGTGCTTGAAGCAGTGACCAGGAGCCCTGCCCCTCGGAGTAACATCCAGGGCACCCCGGAGGAGCGCAGGGAGGGAGTGGAGCCCCGTCCCCACTCAAAGCAGCACAGAGAGCAGGCATCCAACTCCCTAGGGCTGGAACTGGTGATGCTGCAGGAGCGAAAGTTAAGAGTGAAGCCCCACCCTCGACACTAAAAGCAGTGACCAGGCGCCAGGCTTGGCACTAAACAGCAACTAGGCACACTCCCTGGCAGGGAGGGAACAGACCCCTTCCCACTCACTGTCAGTGTAGAAACAGCCTAGGGCAGCACACACACAGGGCAGAAGTGGACTACTAGGTGCCCGAAACTACAGAACAACAGGCCAGCATGCAGCACTCACAGGGGACAGAAGTGACCCCTTGGCACCAAGAGCAGCAGAACAGCACCCCAGCAGTACTGTGGAACTCTGGAGTAATAGGGGTGGACCTGGGGGCCTCCCTGGTGGTGCAGCAGTTGGGCGCTGCGCTGTGGAGCTGTGGCAACACAATTTGATGCCCAGACAGGGAGATTCCCACATGGCACAGCAGGAAGGCACACATGGCAGATCTCCTGCCTCGCCTGCTGCTCCCCTAAGCAGTGTGTTTTCGTTGATCTGCCTGTTCTGCTCCCCACTCTGTCTCTGGTGAATCCTCTTGCCTCTCCACACCTCTGATCTGTACCCCAGCTTGTATGCATAAATAAATAAGTCTTTAAAAAAAATGGGGGTGGATCTGGTTGGATCACCAATTTCAGACACCCTGGAAGGAGCACTCCAAAGAAATGCCTGCCAACATCAGTAGCACAGTGTTCCAAGGGGTAGAACAAATCAGAAGACGAACAACAGGGAGATGAAAAACCACAAATAACCAAGCAAGCCCACGGGAAAGGTCACGACACAAAAAGAAAATTAGCCACCAGAACACAACAATGACATAGAAGAGCTTTTCTCCATACCAGATAAAGAATTTAAAATGTTCATGATTAAAAAACATAGGAAAAAAAAGGAAAAGAACGATATGAGAAAAATAATTAACGATCAGAGCAATAGAATTGAGACCCTAGAGAACGAAAGGAAAGAAATGCAGGAGAGTATAAGATCATTGGAGGATCTACAGAACACTGGAAAAAGCAATGAAAATAGAATTGATAGAATGGAAGGACGAATTAGTACTCTCAAAGATACAGACATAAAAAAGACCAAAAAAAGAGAAAGAAGAAGTACAAAGAAAAAAGAACGAAGAAGCAATCAGAGAAATATCAGACACCATGAGGAAAGGAAATATAAGAGTCATAGGAGTCCCAGAAGGTGAGGAGAGAGACCAAGGAACTGAAAAGCTATTCAAGGAGATAATCGAAAAGAACTTCCCAAACATAAAGAAGGATATGAAAATAGAGTTACAAAAAGCTAGAAGATCACCAAATTATCGTAACAAACAAAAATACACCAAGACATATAATAGTAAGACTTCCAAAGGTTCAAGACAAGGAAAAAACAATAAAGATGATAAGAACGAAGAAACAGATAACCTACAAAGGAAAACTTATCAGGATGACATGAGATTTCTCTGAGGAAATGTTACAGGCTAGAAGAGAATGTTCCAACATATTTAACAAACTCCAAGGGAACAAATTCCAACCAAGAATACTCTACCCCCCAAAGCTCTCCTTCCTTTACAAAGGAAAAATAAAAACCTTTTCAGACAAACAAAATTTCCAGAAATTCACCACTACTAAACCCCCAATCCAAAAAATACAAGAAACCCTAAAGTCAAAACCAACAGAAGAATGAACAAGTAGAACAGAAATAGGGAAGGAATAAAATCACAAAAAGGCCACCAAATGACTAATATGGACATCCGCATATCAATATTAACTCTGAATGTAAATGGATTAAACTCATCAATAAAAAGACACAGAGTAGCAGACTGGATTAAACAACAGAATCCAACCATTTGATGCCTACAGGAAACACATCTAATTACAAAAGATAAACACAGATTGAAAGTAAAAGGTTGGAAAACAATTCCACAAGCAAACGGACCAAAAAAGAAGGCAGGAACAGCTATACTTATATCAGATAAAATAGACTTCAAACTTAAAAAAGTTAAAAGAGACATACAGGGTCATTACATTTTGATTAAAGGAACAATTTATCAAGAAGACATAACACGCACCAAATGAAGGAGCACCAAAATATATCAGACAACTATTAACATCTCTGAAAAAAGACATTAGAGAAAATACATACACAGTGCAAGACTTCAACACCCCACTTTCACAAATGGACAGATCAATGAGACAAAAAATAAACAAGGACACTAAAGCCCTAAATAAAGACTTAGATCTCATGGGCTTAACAGACATATGCAGGACACTGCACCCCAAAAAATCTGAGTACACATTCTTCTCAAGTGCACACAGAACATTCTCCAGGATAGATCACATATTGGGACACAAGACAAACATCAACAGATATACCAAGGTCAAAATCATACTAACTATCCTCTCTGACCATAAAGTCATCAAACTGGACATCAACCACAAAAAGGAAACAAGGAACCCTCCTACCTCATGGAGATTGAAACCCACTCTATTGGAAGACCATTGGATCAATGAGGAAATCAAAGAAGAAATTAAAAAGTATCTCGAGATGAATGACAATGAGGACACAACCTTCCAGAATGTTTGGGACACAGCAAAAGCAGTTATAAGAGTTATAAGATTTATAAGAGGAAAATACATAGCAATACAGGCTCACATCAAAAAACAGGAAGGATCTCTAAAAAAGAACCTAATATCGCACCTCAAAGAACTGGAAAAAGAACAACAAAAGAACCCAAAAGCCAGCAGAAGGAAGGAAATAATAAAAATCAGAGCAGAAATAAATGAAATAGAAGTTTAAAAAGTAAACCGACTGTTGAAAAAGTAAACAAGACAGAAAACCTCTAGCCAGGCTCACAAAGAAAAAACGGGGAAAAGCACAAATAAATAGAATCAGAAATGAGAGAGGAGAAATTACAACAGACACAGCAGAAATCAAAAGAATAATCAGACACTACTATGAACAGTTATATGCAAACAAGAAGAGATGGACAAATTCCTAGAACTATACAAACATCCGAAGCTAGATGAAGAAGAAATAGAACATGTAAACAGACCCATTACAAGCAGTGAAATTGAAACAGTAATCAAAACCCTCCCCCAAAACAAGCCCAGGACCAGATGGTTTCACAAATGAATTCTACCTAAGATTCTGAAATGAACTAGTGCCTGTCTTACACAAACTCTTTCAAAAAATCAAGAAGGAATACTACCAAATACATTTTATGAAGCCAACATTACACTAATACCAAAACCGAACAAGGACAATACAAAAGAAGAAAACTACAGGCCAATGAACACTGATGCAAAAATCCTCACTATAATCTTAGCTAATAGAATCCAACAATGCATCGAAAAGATAATTCACCATGACCAAGCGGGATTTATTCCAGGAGCACAAGGATGGTTCAACATCAGAAAATCAATTAATGTAATTCCACATTTCAACAAAAAGAATAATACAAACCACATGATCATATCAATAGAGGCCGAGAAAGCATTCAACAAAGTCCAACACCCAATTATGAAGAAAGTCCTCAAAATTCTAGGGATAGAAGGAACATATCTCAACATGATAAAAGCCATATATGACAAACCCACAGCCAATATCATCCTCAACAGTAAAAAGCTGAAAGTCTTTCCCCTGAAATCTAGAACAAAACAAGGATGTCCACTGTCACCACTGCTCTTCAATATAATACTGGAAGTCCTAGCCAGAGCAATAAGACAAGACAAAGGCATACAAGGAATCCAGATAGGGAAAGAAGAAATAAAGCTTTCCCTATTTGCAGATGACATGATAATATACATAGAGAACCCTAAAAACTCCACAGAAAAACTAATCAAAATAATCAACCTTAATATTTAGTAAAGTAGCAGGATACAAAATTAACACACAAAAGTCAGTAGCCTTTGTATATGCAAGTAACACTGGTCAACAGTGAGATCATTACTGACTTAAAAAGGCCCTAATCTTGGGATGCTGAACATGAATATAACCCTTAAAATTTTTTATTAGCTCTTGTTTTGAAGATATTTCATAGAATTCATTTTATATGTCACTGTGTAAATTTATCCAGTAGGACTGCAACAACATACGAAATCAGCATAGAATGATGTAATATTGCATCGCATTGCATAATACCATCATGCACACATCATCCAGAGTTGACTGCATCATTTTTTGATGCAATGCAATACTACTGCCAGGCGGCTCCTAAAGTAAGCTGTCAGCAGTGCACTAGAGAAAGTCCTATTGGAAAGGTTGAGCATTGAAAATATTTCAGACTTTGTGCGAGACAGTTTAAGCTACTGTTCCATAGAACTGTTGTTATTTTAATCCATTAGGCACAATACAGAACAGTAATGCCTCGAAAGTGCATTAATAGCATGGACAATTTCTGCTCTATTTGTGGGGAAGTGACATTTGCCAACCAGAAGAAAAGTATCACTTCTCAAGTGAAGAAGGCTTATCATCTTTACTTCAGATGCAAGGTTGGTGACCAAATCAAGCCTTGGGCCCCACATATATGCTGTGCTACATATACAACACAGCTTTCACAGTGGTGAAATGGCAAAAGACCATCAATGCAGTTTTCAGTCCCCATGGTGTGGAGAGAGCCAAGCAACCACATAAAAAGACTGTGACTTCTGCTTGGTTTCTCTTCTTTCTGGCGGAATAACGAAGCAAAAGAAATCGAGAATAGTCTACCTAAACATTCCGTCTGCATTGAGACCAGTTCCACATGGTGAGAGACTTCCTATTCCAGAACCTCCGGCAGAATATGCTCTTGATTCATCTGATGAGGACAAGAGTGAGCCGACCTGTTCTTCTCTTGTTCCATCAGCATGCAGTGATCCAGATTTTCACTGTGGTGCATAATCAACCCCACACAGACTAACACAGGAAGAACTAAATGACCTAGTTCGTGATTTGGACTTATCCAAGAACAAGGCAGAATTTCTAGGATCAAGACTCCAAACAATGGAATCTTCTAGAAGAAGATGTCACAATGACTTTATATTGAAAGCGCCACCAGTAGTTGGAGTTTTTCTTCAGAAAGGAATGTACTCTGGTGTTCTGTTCCGATATTGAGGGCCTCATAAATGCCTTAGAAATCACTCATGACCCACAAGAATGGAGACTATTTCTAGACTTTTCAGAACTGAGTCTTAAGGCTGTACTTTTGCACAATGAAAACCATCTTCCATCTATTTTATTCCTGAACAGCTATTCAAGAGACAAGTGAAGAAATCTAAGTAGTCTATGACTTGATTTTCTACAGGTATTAATCATAGGCATACTACTATTGGCATGCATGTCGTGATGTGAACATCAATTTATTGCAGATTACAAATAAACTAGAGCCAAAATTGAGAATTTGACTGTCATATTCGTGTTGAGCACATACAAATTGATAGGAAATGACTAATTTTATTTCAGTAACATGAGTTCTGTAAAAATGTATTGACCAGTATATTCTGTCTGAAGAAGAGGAAATCAAGAAAACCACCCCATTTACAATGGAAACAAAAAAAAAATCAAATACCTGGGAATAAACCTAACAAAAGAAGCAAAGGACCTATACAAAAAAAAGTATAAAACATTGTTCAAATAAATAGAAGAAAACATAAAGGAATGGAAAGACATCCCCTGCTCATGGATTGGAAGAATTAACATTATCAAAATGGCCATACTACCAAAGGCAATTTACAGATTCAATGCTATTCCAATAAAAATCTCAATGAGATACTTCAAAGAGATAGAACGTATACTGATGAAGTTCATTTGGCATCACAAAAAACCTCGAATAGCCAAAGGCCTCCTGATCAAAAAGGAGAATGGAGGTATCACCCTCCCAGAATTCAAACTGTACTACAAAACCATAATAATTAAAACTGCATGGTACTGGAACAAAAATAGACACACAGATCAATGGAATTTAATAGAGAACCCAGAAATCAACCCACATATATATGGACAATTAATCTTTGATAAAGGTGCAAAGAATATTCAGTGGAACAAAGACAGTTTGTTTAACAAATGGTGCTGGGAAAACTGGACTGCCACCTGCAAAAAAATTAAGCTGGACCGCTATCTCACACCATGCACAAAAACCAACACAAAATGGATAAGAGACTTGGACATAAGACCTGAAACCATAAATTACATAGAAGAAAACATAGGCAAAACAATACATGACATTCACCTTAGTAACATTTTTAAAGGCACATCCCCCAAAGCAAAGATAGTGAAGGAAAAGATAAATAGTTGGGATAACATCAAACTAAAAAGCTTCTGTACAGCAAAAGAAACACTAATCAAAACAAAGAAACAGCCTACAGATTGGGAAAAAATTTTTGCACTCCATCAAACAGACAAGGACTGAACAGAAAAATCTACAAAGAAATCTCAAGACTCAACAAGAACAAAGCAAAAAATCCAGTCAAAAAATGGGCAGAAGAACGTAAAAGACACTTCTCCAAAGAAGAAATGCTGCAAATGGCCAACAGGCATATGAAAAAAATGTTCAACATCCCTTATAATCAGGGAAATGCAAATAAAAACCACAATGAGATACCACCTTACACCAGTAAGAATGGCATGTATTAAAAAAACAGGGAACAACAAATGTTGGTGAGGATGTGGAGAAAAGGGCACTCTCCTACACTGCTGGTGGGAATGCAAACTGGTCCAACCACTATGGAAAGCTGTATGGCGATTCCTCAAATCGCTAAAAAGGGAACCTCCATAGGACCCAGTAATACCACTTCCGGGAATCTACCCAAAGGATACAAAAACATTAATCCAAAAAGATACATGCACCCGTATGTTTATTGCAGCATTGTTTACAATAGCTAAAATATGGAAACAACCCAGATGCCCAAAAATAGATGATTGGATCAAGGACATGTGTTACATATACGCAATGGAATACTATTCGGCATTCAAAAAAGATAAACATATGCATTTAGCAGCAACATGGATGGAACTAGAAGGGATAATGCTCAGTGAAATAAGCCAGAAAGAAAGAGAAAATATCAAATGGTTTCACTTATAACTGGAATATAGGCGAACCAAACAAGAAAGATACATCCAGCAAGAGAGTGGGAGGATAAGGGCACAAAAAGGGGTAGAAAAGAGCACAAAAGGGTAGAAAAGAGCACAAAAGGGTAGACAAGAGCCTCCCTGGTGGCGCAGCAGTTAGGCGCTGCGCTGTGGAGCTGTGGGCATCGGTAACACAAGTTCAAAGCCCGGGGAGATTCCCACATGGTGAGGCAGACCTCTCTTGCCTCGCCTACTGCTCCCCTCAGCAATGTATTTGCACCAATCTGACTGGTCTGCTCCCTACTCTGTCTCTGGTGAACCCTCTCGCCGCCCCACACCTCTGGCCTGTACCCCAGCTTGTATGTATAAATAAATACTTTTTTAAAAAAGAAAAGAGCACAAGGGACTATGGTGGTGAATTGGTGGCGGGGAATACTCAATAATGTAAAAAATATGAATAATATAAAAATTAAAAAATAAAAAAGAATGAAACGATACTACTATCTTACACCATACACAAAAACTAACTCAAAATGGATAAAAAACTTGGATGTAAGACCTGAAACCATAAAATACATAGAAGAATTCTAAGAATTCATTCAGCAAACAAAATTAAGGCTAACTGAGGCTCTGGGTGGCTCTGCTCTTGAAGGAATCATGGTCTAAAGCAGATCCGTAAACAGATAATAACAGCCCATGTCTGATGGTCGTTAGAGAGCCTGGGCTTCAGAGTCACACATACCTCGTTTCTTAATGGTGCCATTTCAGCCATGCAACTGATCTTTTTTCTCATCTGTATATTGTGAGAACTAAACCCATTCCACAGAAGTGTGAGGGACATGTGAAAGACAATTTCAGGCTATAGTCATAGGGAGAGTGCTCAAAGAAAGAAAAATTAGGGTTTTATAGAGGCAGAACAAGAGGGGAGCATCATGAGGTCTTACCAACATCATGAGGAAGTACAGGAAACGTCTTATCTAGGAGGAAGTACAGGAAATGTCTTATCTAGGAATATGCCAGGATGTGTTCCTTTACAAATGGTGATTTGTTTAACACAAAGAGGCTAATATTTCAAGTGTTTACATTGTGTCAAACACAATGAAAGAGCTCTACACTTTTCTCTTTTAACCCACACAACAGTCCTATGAAGTGCTCTTTTTTGCCTCCATTTTCTGATGAAGAAAATGAGGCATAGGGAAGTTAAATAACTTGCTCAAGATTTCACAGTGAGGTAAAGCCAGAATTCAAACCCATGCTGTCTAGTGCAAACACTAAAGTTTGGATAACTGTGTGGATAATTTTGCCACTTGCTAGGATCAAAGAACATAGGAGAAGGGGCAGATTTACTGGGAAAGCATTTTAGTTTCAAACAGGTTGATAGCGAGTGCAGCAGGCAGTTGATTCAATGGATCTGAAGCGCCAAAGAAAGATTTGGAACAAAGCTGGAGAGTTGAAAGGCATCAACATCAACAGGGACTGCCTTAGGTAACTAACATGCACGAAGTGGGGATGGGAGTTAAAAGGAGGGAGTGGTGAAACTAACCAGGGGAAGCAGTAGCTTAAAGACAAATTTGATCAATTTCAAGATTTCACAGGCAATGACTTAAGCACCTGTTAAAGTCCACTGGTATAGTTGGAGAATTCCTGTACCAACAGGATTCCTGAGCATGTGCAAGGGCAGATTCCAAATGCCTGTGGTAGACTGAAAAGGTTGTACACCTCCCTGTCCGCCCCCCACAAGACATTTATTTCTTAATCCCTGGAACCTGTGACTATTACTTTATAAAAGTATTTTACCATGTAAAGTAAAATAAATATAAGAGTATTACTTTATATAGTAAAATAAGTTAAAAAAGTAAATATTGCAGATGTAAAACATTATTTGCAGGTGTAATTAAGTTAAATATCTTGAGATGAGATTATCCTAGATTACCTAAATGGGCCCTAAATGCAATCACAGATAACAGAGGAAAATCTTACACACAGAAAAGGTGAAGACAGAAAAGAAGATGCTAGTTTTGAATATTGGAATGATATGGCTACAAGCAAAGGAATGGCCATAGTCAATGGAAGCTGGAAAAGACAAGCAATGGATTCTTCCCTAGAGCAGCCAGTGGGACTATGGCCTTGCATGTTCCCTGTTTTTAGTCAAGTGATACTGGTTTCAGACTTCTGACTTCCAGTGCTATGAAATAATAATCTTCTCATTTTAAGCCACCAAATTTGTGGAAATGTGTTATAGAAGCCACAGGAAACTACCATAACGTGACCTCAAAGTTACTGCTACTTATCACACTTTATCCCATAACACCACATTCTCAGGTCTCATTTGCCTCATTTGCTACATATTAAATATGGTGTTCTTGTTATGTGCATTGGTCAGATTTTCTTGAAACACATGGAATAAGGGGACATTCAGCTATTTGGAGAGGGAAAGGGAAAGGCTAGGGGTTTTTACTTGAAAAGCACTATTCAAAATTACTAATCTCTAAAACCCCAAAGTGTCGAATGATTCCTGCAGTCATTGCAGTTCCCCTGACTGAACAGGATCTTGGGGAGTCATATAAGCTATTTCCCTGTCTTTGCCTACACACAGTCACAGGTGAAAGGGTATCTGATTTCTGGCAGACACCAGGCCTACAGGTTAGCATGGCTACTGTTATTCAAGAACCTTGGGCAGAAAACATTTTAGGAGAACCTGGTTTGAGAAAGCAGCACATATGGAGA
>PVIJ01015264.1:25120-37252 GCA_004024925.1 Scalopus aquaticus
GAGGGAGGCGGAGGGAGGGAAGGAAAAGGGCACAAAATGGAATAGGAAAGAACACAAGGGACCATGGAGATGGATCACGGGTGAATTGGTGGTGGGCTACCCAAGGGGAATACAAAATGTAAAAGCTATAAATAACAATAAAAATATATATTAAAAAAATTGCTAGTAAGCGTTCTCTCTCAAGTGTTATATTGTAAAAAATCCTCCTATGAGAAGGATTCTAGGGAAAACAGACGTGTAAATACATTTAAGCCAACTCGTAAAATGAGACGCTTCATTATACTGCTTTCCCTCTAGACTGCCAGAATCCCAAAGAATTAAGCACACAAAGTAAGTATAATTTGTGGATGTTGAAACCAACACAGCAATGGGATGCTGGCAAAAAAAACTTACAATTTTCAGCTATGGAAGAGCCACAAGACCACCCAGTCTAAGCTCCCCGCTGGACAACTGTGAAAAAACAGCAAATTTTTCAAGACCAACTTTAGATCTTAGATAGTTCCTCTGTAGTCTTGCTTCAATGTCTATGTTTTACTGAACCAGGTGCTGATTCATGGCAATAAAAACATACTTACAAGCACTTTTCCAATACAAGAGACAATCACTATCCTCTGACGTCATCCAAAGGGCGCAAACCAAAATTACTCCCGCGGTCTAAGCACCTCCCTCGGGGTCTGGGACAGAAACACGTTAGCAAACAGGAAACTAACGGAACGTAGAAGGTGAACGCTTGCAGCTAGTACGGTTGCTTTAAGAAAAGAACACTTCCGGCCTGCGAGGCTGTACCTCCAACTTGAAGTTTGGTCGGCCCTCAGTTCTCGAGTTTCGATTGGCCATGCCAACGCTGAAAGGCGGGCTTGCGTCGGGGTCACGCTCTCCCATTGGCTGCTGGCTGCGGCAGTTTGGAGGGAGGTAGCACGTTGAGCTGAAGGCTGTGCGGAGTGCGGTGGCACCAGGCCTGGCGGAGAGCCCAGTGTCTGGTGGGAATCCCGGGCCGGGCCAGGTCTCAGTCCCCGGGGAATGGATCGCGTGTGGAGTGCGTGGTGCGGAAAGTGCGTCAAAGAAAACAGGTCGTCGCCACTCTGGGCCCATCGCGTCGTCGTCGCCTGGCTCAATAGGGCCGAGTGGGATCAGGTGACGGTGTATCTGTTCTGCGACGACCATAAATTGCAACGGTACGCGCTGAACCGTATCACCGTGTGGAGAAGCAGGTAAGGCGACAGATTCAGTCCTCCTACCTGTGTGTCGATGGCTCCTCACCTCCTCCTTTGTAGAATTTCTGTAAAGCCCTACTCGCCAGACTTCCTCCAAATTGTCTAATGGTGCTCCTCTGTTTTGGGCGTTACCCTTCTCCCAGGTGCCTGGGAGAAAGTAGCAGCCACGCTCTTGCTCTGTTCCATTTGCCGAAAGAAAGGGGGTGTGCCTCAGCAACCCTGTCAAATCTGCGAGGTTTAGCCCTTACCTTCGTTCATCCTGGGGAGGCGGTAGGAGGGACCAGTGTGGCTGAACCAGGACTTAAGGGGGTAGATTATTTCCCTAGGGTGGATTTCTGGTTTGACTTGCCTGCAAAACCGTATTTGAATGGGGTGCTTCATTCGGGGTGGTAAGATACAGTTGAGAACAGAAAAACAAAAGATAAAGGTCTCAAGGTATAAGGGTCTTCTCTAGCTGAATAATTCGAGAGTTTCAGAGTGAAGAAAGGGGTGTGTCCACACTTAATTGTTGTTCGATTGTGTTGCAATTAGGTGTACTATGTATACCCTAGCCAGCCTTTCATGCCCTGTATACTGTTGGATTCCAGGGACATTACCCTCTTCCCACCTTCTTGATTTATGTCTGTTCATTCACTCGAGCCAGTATATAGTAGGAGTAGTGTACATCAACCTAAATTTTGAGGTGGAGGGTGGACCAATGAAAGGACTTTTATGATGGTACTGGACTGTGACCCTTTAGGTTAGGAAACGAACTCCCCCTGGCAGTGGCTTCTACTGCTGACCTGGTACGCTGTAAGCTCATGGATGTAACTGGTGGCTTGGGCACTGATGAACTTAGACTACTCTATGGCATGGCACTGGTCAGGTAAGACCTACCTGGGTTGGGGTGGGGGGGTGGAGGTGGGTGTGGGGATAGCATGTGATAAGGAAATTTTGTCTCCAGGTGCTACCTGAAGCAAAATGCCCTGTGTATCCCTGTGGGTCAACCTGTGATTGCTTGATTTGACAGCTTTTGGTACCACCTGCCAACACACATTCTTTTTCTTTTCCTGAAAGCCTTCTCTCTTTTATTTTTTCTTTTCCCTCTTGCTTGGAAGGTCGGGTGGGTTGGTTCATCTCTGGGTCTCACCTAGCTTTGATAGTTTTATCATTTTCTTTCCCTTTAACTTTTTTACCCAGAGGAACTTTTCTGACTGGCTAAATGTTCTTGGTCATGATGTAATGTGAATTTTCCAACCCTGCCCCCATTTATATGTAGGACCACCCAGCCTTTCCTCCTTCTCTACCTGAATACTGATGTGTTGCTAAGTGATGGAAGTGGAGACATGGGCTAGGGGATCCTGACGTACAAATTAACTCAAGTATTTCTGGCAGTCTTATATGCACTTTGAGAAAAAGGCTGCCACTGAGTTTTCTCATCTGTTAAAGTCTTTGCTCACCTCATACTGTTCCCTTTGTTCCCAGTAGGTCCTCCCTTATCTCTTCTTGTTTTCTCCATCCTTGAGCCGGGCTTTCCAAATCATTTGATGTAAACTTTTGTTCTTACATTTGTAACATGTTGTGTTCTAGTCTGATATGTTATATTGTGTCATGGTTACTTACCCTAGACAGATATCTTCAAGGGTAAAATAGTGTCTTATTCATCACTATGGCTTCAGTATAGGGCACACTGGATGGAACCCATCCCTGCTATGGCTGATCCTAACCATTGGAAAAGAACAGAACAGTCAGTGGAAAGATAGTGGAAATGCAGCGTGTTTTGCAGTCCCAACTAGTTTTAGTAAAAAAGTTACTTAGGCTGTGCCACTTATTTTTCCCCCTACCTCAGGTTTGTGAATCTTATTTCGGAGAGGAAAACAAAGTTTGCCAAGCTCCCCCTCAAGTTCCTGGCTCAGGAGGTGTGTATGATAAAATTGTCTTGATCAATTCTCTCTCTTGGAGGACTCTTTAAATCCTGGGTTGATTTGGGCACACGGTCAGACTATCTCATCCCACTACTACTGACTTGGCCGGCTCATGGTTACTATCTCAGTGGGCTTGGCCTGTGCAACATGCTGGAAGTGGCCCACTGAAGTTGAGACATAAGATTGAACTGCTGAGTGGGGACAGGAAAGAGGTGGCAGTCACAGCACCTGCCCTCAGGGAGCTGACTATCTGAGGGAAGAGAAAAGCTCAGTCAAGCAGCATGAAAATATCAGACCTTCCTACCCTGAGTGAGTATGTGTGGTGTGTAGTGCCCAGAGGGCAGGCAGATTCTCAATCATTAAAAGGTGTTTCTTGGACAAGGTGTATGATAGAGGGAGGGAGGTAAAGGGTACACAGGGAAAAGAGACTGGTACAGACCAGACTCTCTTTGTTGGAGAAGAGTGGTTGGTGGTTAGGGGTGGCAAGTATCTTTTTGAATTTGCAAAACCACCTCCACAAAACAGTAAAAAGAATCAGGAGACCTGGTATTTAATGTTGACTCTGATACTAAGACCAGAACCACCTCACAGGACCTCATTTTCTCTTTTCTATAAATTGGGGAGAGGCCAGGCTAACTCATTTCTGTGGTTCCGTCAGCTTTAATATTTTCTAATTTCTGCATTCCCCTACAATCAGGTGAATATTCCAGATTGGGTTGTTGAACTTCGCCATCAGTTGACTCACAAGAAAATGCCCCATATAAATGATTGCCGTAGAGGTGAGTCTTCGGGGAGTAAACATCACAGTTAAGCATGGGGACCTGGGATGGGTGCCCTACTAGCTACTTACATGGCCTTAACTAAGTCTCTTTTCTAGATCTGTTTTCCCAACATGAAGGGGATAGATTGAATCAGGGGTTCTTAACTGGGATGAGGTGTCCAAAGAACCCCTGGGTTCATAACACTTGATGACACACATTCCTCAAGCTGCTCCTTACTCCTCTCTTTGGGAGTGCCATCACTGTGGAGAGAGGAGGGTCTCTGCCTAAGGTCAGAGCCTGGACTGGGATGAGACAGCAAGCCACAAACTTGAGGGGGGACATCAAAAGCTCAGCAATCAAGTTAATAGCGTTTTAGTGCAGAAAACTCCATGATGAACATTAATGTCAGAACTTTAAAAACAGGGTTACTATTTACTTTTACTTTTGCTTCAGATTCTAATATGGCTTGGCTCTCTTCTGATCTAGTTGATATCTTGATACTGAGTTTTGACTTTGCCTTAAATTTTGTGCCCAGGGAGAGGAAGGGCAAGAAAATATCTAGGGCAAGGTCTAGAAAAGGGAAGAAACTTAGTTAAGGCCATTAAGTAGCTAGTGGGGCAGGGTCTCTGTTCTTCCACTGTCAAGCCCTGTTTTTTGCATCTCATCTCCAAGTCCAGTACTAGTTTTTTCTAGGAAATGTGCTGGTGACAGGAGAAAGCAAAGAGAAGGGAGATAATCCAGAGTGAGAGGGTCTGCCCCTGGATATTTGAGATTTGTGCCTTTTTGGAGCTAGTTCTCTTCCTTTGGGGCCCTGTAAGATGAGGCTGGGGGCTGGGAGGGCTGGGACCTGTTAGAAGCTGCTAGTCTATGGCCATATCTATGATACTGCTTTCTTTCCTCCCTTCTTCTAGGCTGCTACTTTGTCCTGGATTGGCTCCAGAAGACCTATTGGTGCCGCCAACTGGAGAATAGCCTGAGAGACACCTGGGAGTTGGAGGAGGACAGGGAAGAAACAGATGATGATGATCCAGAGGAAGATAAAAACATTGTTGATGACATCACTGAGCAGAGGCCAGAGCCTAAGGATGACGGGAAAGGTGCAGAACTGGATGTCAAGGCTGATAGAGACAGTGGAGGCAATAAAGAGTCTGATCCGCATTGGGAAAAGGCTCTGAGACATAAAGAGCTCTATGGTAGGTGTCCTTGGGAAACAGAGCCTAGAAGATTCAGGCTTAGTGTTGACAGTGGTTATTTCCCTGGCTCGCATTTCCTCTGGGGTTGTGGTGAGTTTTAGCTTCAAAAATCACTGTCATAAATGATCTTCCTTAAGCCCTGTGAAGTATATGAGACAAGAATTCTAATTCCCATTTTACAACTCAAAAAATGAGGTGAGAGAGACTGAGAATCCCATCAGGAACAGGGCACTGGACCGAATGCCCTATCTATTTCCCCATTTTGTTTTCAGAAAGAGCCCGCGAATTGCTTGTGTCATTTGAAGAGGAACAGTTTAAGGTAAGAATGTGGCTCTTAACGTGACTTATTCTCACCTGTCCCAGCCATTTCTTCCATCTTGCCAGCTCCCTGAGAGAAGTCCTGAAAAGGATTTGAAGGAAAAGTGGCAAAGCTTGAGGGAACTTCTTGGAAAGAGAGGGGGGAACTAGCAAGACAAGAGGAGCAGAGTCTACTTGACTGATCCTCTATACTTATGGAAAGGTAGAGGAAGTTTGTGAATAATCTACCCCACTGGGTGGTAGGAAACAATTGGACATATGTGGTTGTATAGCCCCGCATTACTGCAGCTGACCAGCAGATGGCGCCCAGAAACTTGCCTAGATCAGGTGAGCTTGAGAAGTGCTGTTTTAGGAAAAGTGGTAGTTTAGAGATCATTCAGCTCAACGCTTCCTTTTCACAGACAAAGAAATTGAAGCTATGGACAGTGAAGGGACTTACTCAAGGTCACAGATGCAGTTAATGATAGAGCCAGGATTAGAACCTGTGTCTTCTGATGCCCTTTCTTCCATAACCCATTATTTCTCCTCACCACTTTGCCTGAGGTCCGTGAGATGCCCCCACTGGATATTTCAGTCTTGAGGTATCTGGTGGTTGGGAACCACAGGTGATTAAGGAGGTGGGAAGGAAGGAGGAGGAGCAAGAGAAGAAAGTCTGATATTTCAGCGTTAGACATTTTTGGTTTCAAGGCCAATAGGAGAGTTGTGAGCCCACCTTTGCATGCCTTGCTCGATCACCTGAAGGGTGGTCTTGAGAGGTTCTCTGGGAAGGCATTTGGAGGGATGGGGCAAGATGGTCTCACTGAACCAGTCTTCTGATGGGACTCTCTTTGCTGACAGGTGCTGGAGAAATTTAGGCATTTGCCTCAGGCCATTAAGGCATGGAATAACCTGTCTCCACCTGTAGAATGCATCCTGGCAGAGCTTAAGGGCATTGTATGGGAGAACAGGTGCGTAATTGGGTAATCGGGCTGCCTACTCTCTAATGTAGAGCATAGCAGCCTCACTGAAAAAGGTCTCCATATCCAAGCTTGCCACCTCTGCTACAAGAAATCCCAGGGTTAATTCTGATCCCTCATAGAGTGACCCTATATTGTGCATGACCTCTTCCCCTGGCCCTGCCAGCTACCAAGTGGGAATTTGCCTACTCCGAGTTGCTAAAATGATCAGAGGCAGGAATATCTGCTATCATCCATCCTCTGGCAAGCTTAGTTCCCCTCTGTCCATTGGTGTGTGGAGCTTAAAGTATAGGTTGG
This sequence comes from Scalopus aquaticus, assembly GCA_004024925.1. Classification (NCBI taxonomy): domain Eukaryota; kingdom Metazoa; phylum Chordata; class Mammalia; order Eulipotyphla; family Talpidae; genus Scalopus; species Scalopus aquaticus. Next base: position 31,764 of record PVIJ01015264.1, read on the forward strand.
GATTACCCCCAGATATTCCGAGGATACTACTAAATCTGAATGTTTTATCAATGTCTGCCCAGCCTTGGCTCCTTGGTTATGTCCTTCAGCATCGGTTGGGTGGGTTGCCCCTTCAGCAGCTGGAAGAATGACCCTTGTGCGCCTGTACAGTGCCTCCTTGTGCTGAACAGGTAGCTCAGTGGCTTTTAAGTGTTCTTCGTGGATACTGTCCTGAGGAGATGGGAGAGGGATGGAAGGACAGCTCTTTCCTTTGAGCCTAGTGGAGGGAAGGATCTGAGCATGACAACCATGCAAGCATTGTGACACCTTAGGAGCTCTTGTTTCCTCTCTAGGCCTGCTCAGCTAGGAGTACCTCTGTTGGGGAATTTCCAGTTCTGTACTAGATGTATGTACTAGCCTATGCTTCTGATCTTTTGTTCTGGATTCCTTTGTTCTCAGAGTTCTTGGGACTAAGGATGATATTTGGCCCAGCCATTGAGTCCTCAAAGTTTCTGCCGCTAAGACCTGAAAGAGGTCAATCAGGGAGAAGGGGATGGGTAGGAGATCAGAGGCCTGTTGAGAAACAAAAACGCTAAACTGGAACTGAAGTCTGAAAGTCGTTGACCTCTGTGAGCCTAGGTTTTTTCTCTTGTGTTTTTGTAGCAACTGTGGCACTTGTTATGGGCCTTAGATCTATCAGCATGTGCTTGATAAAAGTTTATTCATAACCCACAGATCTCAGTTTTTGGCCCAACCCCAGCACGCTGAGGTCTGACATTCAGCTGTCAGCGCCCTTCCTTTGCCTGCCTTGCTGCTTTGGCCACTTGAGCTGGAGGCATTAGCTGACTTGGGAGTGAGTAGGAAAGGAAGTAAGGGTTTTTTGCCTGCTTCAGACTGTTTAATTAAGTGTCCTCTTACTCCAGGGAGGCTGTGCTAGATGCTTTTCTGGATGATGGCTTTCTTATCCCCACATTTGAGCAGTTGGCAGCTTTGCAGATAGACTATGAAGGTAAGATCTTGGGGGAACGCTGAAGCTTTAGCATACTGTGTTTCCTGCACAGGAACACTAGGGGTAGGTTGGGTAACCCTTGGGCAGGAGGGGAAGGGCCATTTCCTGCTATCCCCTCTGAAAGCCTCTCTCTGCTCAGCAGACCAGATAGCAGTTATTGGGCTATTCTTAGGTGCCCTGAAATTGGTTGCACCTAAGTGGGAGGGGGAGAGGTGAAACGTAATGTCATTATTGTACTGTGTTAACTGTGATTTAGCCACTTGCTAGAGAGCTAGAACAGCAGAACTGGAAGGGCCTTGTGAGGTCATCTAGTCCAACATCCTCATGTTACAGATGGTCAGACTGAGGTCCAGAGAGGGGAAGGTACTGAACCAAAGTCACACAGTGAGTTACTGACAAAGCTGAAGCTAGAACCAGAACTCTTTTTCTTACATACTGTTTTGAGTTATTTGTTGGTTCCCAGATACTAACTGGTTTCTCTCCTGATGTTCTGCTCTCCTCTTTCCTCCTGGTTCTGTGGTGGCAACTCTGTTGGTGGTGGTGGTGGGGCCCCCTCTCTCTCCTCCTCTTCTCCCCTTCTCTTCCTCTTTTCCTTTCTCACCCTTTCCTTCTCTTCCCTCTTTCCTTCCTTCCCTTCTTTCCTCTTCCTCTCCCCCACCTCTCCCTATCTCCCATTGGCCCTTGCTTCCCATTTTCCTGTCAATGGGTGTCCCTCACAAACCAGAAAACGTGGACTTGAACGATGTCATGGTGCCAAAGCCGTTCTCTCAATTCTGGCAGCCCCTGCTTAGGGGCCTGCACTCCCAGACCTTCACGCAGGCCTTGCTGGAGAGGATGCTTTCTGAGCTGCCAACCTTGGGAGACAGCGGGATCCGGCCCACCTACATCCTCAGATGGACAGTTGAACTAATCGTGGCTAACACCAAAACTGGTGAGGGAGACTAGCCCTAGCCTCAGGGCTTAATGCAGCCCAGGCAGGAGCATCTGCCACTGTCCTCAGCTCTCAGCTGAATAGTACCAGGTAGACATGACCCTTGTTAAGGGTTTAGGTTTAATAAGAAGGCTCTGTGGCATCAGGGCACACATCTCCTCCCACCTTTTTCTTCTCAGAGCCAAGAAAACTGATTGGGGCTGAGAACCCTGAATGCTTTGAGCAAATGGGAAGTATAGAGTCTGGAGCTGGGGGTGGGGGGCCTGGGGAGGGACAGAGCCAAGGGACATGGTGCAAGGTTGGGTGGGAAGATCTTACTGATTCCTTCTCCTCAAGTCCTCCCTTCTTTCTCAGGACGAAATGCCCGTCGATTTTCTGCAAGCCAGTGGGAGTCGAGAAAGAGCTGGAGGCTGTTCACCTGCTCTGCCTCCCTTGACTGGCCCCGGGTGATTGAGTCCTGCTTGGGCTCACCTTGCTGGGCCAGCCCCCAAGTTCTTCAGCTGTAAGTCTCTTAAATTCCATCTGGTAAGAGGTTGAGGCCCTACAAGCCTCAGGGCTGTACAGCCTGAGAATGACACAGTTGGGTGGACCCCTTGCAAGAATGGACATCTAGTCCCATCTTCTTAATAACAAATGGGACTCACAGAGAGGGGAGGGATAAGGTATTCTTGCTGAAGTTCACATAGCTTAAGACCTGGCTGAGCAGAGTCCAGCCTGATAAAGAATGAGATAATCCCCCTAAAGTGCTTAGCACAGTGGCCTGTACAGAGTAAGTGCACAATAAATGGTAGCTGCTGTTTATTAGAAAACCCAGACTTCTGACTCTAAGCCCAGTGCTATCTTCTCATTATCTTCCCCGAAGTATAGGTCTCATAGGTGCTCAGCAGCCGTCAGTGACTCCCCATTGCCTTCCTGATGAAGTCTAGGCTTAGCCTGACATGCAAAGATCTTTCTGATTTTGCCCTGCCCTGTCATGGTAACCATATCTCCTGTGATTCCCCCTTATCCAATCCACCCTGGATGCTCTGGTCAAACTGAATTATTGCATTGGCTCCTATAAACACCTATGGTTGTCTCCCTTTCCTTTTCTCTGTCATTTCCTGACTCTAAGCCACTCTGTCATACTCATGGAAGCCTTTAGCACCCTATTCTCTTCCTACTTTCTGGAACATCTATTTCATTTGATCCATCTGACACTACAGCTCCTCAACTCCAGTGACCTTCATTCTCCACTACACTTAGCAACCCATTTCTATCACTCAGAACTGTTTTGTCTCTGAAAGCTGACATCCCAGCATCCTATTCAGTGCCCACCACCTCTTGCCCTTCCAGTTCTCACCCAGACATACCATGACATTTTTTGCCTACATTCAGACCTCCATTCCTCCATTTCTTGCCTCCCACAACCTCCCCTTCATCTTGTCTGTGGTTGATTACGTAGCCACTCATCATCAGCACACTCAGCTCTGCCCATCCTTTGGCATTTCTGACTTGCAACCACTCCCAGCTGGGATTGATCCTCCCCACTCTGCTTCCCCTACTCCTCAGCCCAGGTAGCTGAGCTCTGCTGGAGAAAACCACATAGCCCTGCGGATTGCTGCCACTGCAGAGGTATGATTTTTAATCTCGAGCCAGGCCTCAGTTCTGCTTGTCTGAAACTTTTACTTGTTTTCTGCCCACTTTCTCTCCCACTTCCTAACTGTTCTAAACCCTTTTACCACTCACCTCAAGCCCTCCCCCTCTCCCATTTCACCCTAGCTTCCTCAAGCACATCGAGGCATCCAGCAGGGCCCCCTCGACCTGAGGTCCAGCCCTCGTGAACTGATCTGCAGCTACACTCAACCTTCTCGCCAGTCTCAGGATGAGGTGGCCTTGCCTGCCTCAAAGCCTGCTCCACCTGTGCTCTGGAACCACCTCTGACAACATCATTGGGGCCTCACCCCCAGCTTCTCCCTTGTTCTACTAGCTCTTGCTCTGCAACCTATGAACTTGCCTGAGTTTTTCCTCATCTTAAAACAAAACAACAGCAATATAAGCAAAATCTCCTTTGAGCCTGCATCCCACTATTGGGTTATCAGCAGTTTATTACTCCTTCCTCTCCCATAAAATATCTCAGAAGAATAGTCTACACACCACAACCTCAAAATTTTGTCACTACCTTCTTAGTCCTCAACCTGCTGTAATTTGGCGTTCACTGCGAGGGCTGCTTTAACCTCCTTATTACCAAATCCAGCCGGCCCTTGTCCATCATTTTGTCCGCTCTACTGACGCTTTTTACCACTCCCTGGAAATGCCTGTGCTTTTTTTTTTTAGGTTCCTATAAAGTGCCCAAACCCAAATCTCTATCTAGTGCAGGCCTTTCCCGTAAGACTCAACCTCCTATATGTGGTAACGTGAAATATCTCCCCTTAGATGGCCCACAGGCACCTTACTATGGCCAAAAGAGAATCGGTCATCTTACTCTCCACCCGAACCACAAAGTGCTCTTCCTCCTCTGTTCCCTATCTCACTTAGTGGCGGCCCATCTACCCTATCATGTTGACTTTCAAGTTCTTCCCAAATCTGAGATTCTGTGTTGCCGTGTTTATTTCCCCTAGTGTCTCCTTCCCTCCATCAAACTAATCTTTTTGAGGGCAAGAGTTCTGCATTTACTGTCTGTGCCTCAGCACACCACATAAATCCAGGCCCCAAATAGACCTCAGTAAATGCTGTTGAACTAAACTATACTCTACTGTTTCATTGTCAATAGCGCTGTCTTTGGTGGGAGCTGACTGTCTCTAGGGAATGAATAAAGGGGGAGTCTGGGTTCCAAGACCCTTTTAGCTCCCTCAACCCCCGCCCCAAATAAAGTCAAAAAGTCTTTCTTGAGCCATGCCAGCATTTAGGGCTAAGTAATAGTATATAAGGGAAAAAAAAGTGGCCGTGTAGAAAAAGTCAGCCAGAGCAAAATCTTCAGGATATAGAACTGAATCAAATAGCCAAATCTCCAAATGTGTGTTTTCTATGCCAGAGGTGATATGGATGGGTGGGAAACTGGGAGGAAAACCAAAAAGTCCTGATTCAGGAAATCATCACAGAGGAGGCGTTCAGGCAGGAGAAAGAATAAAAGTTATGAAGTTAGAAGGAACATGGCATGTGTATGCAATGGGGGGAGGGAGTGAAAAGAGCAACATGGAGAGGTTTGGATAGGTAGCCTTCAAGGTACTTTCCGATCCTAAGTGCCTGCAGAGTGGAAGCTGCTGGTCCTGGAGAAGTCTGGACCACAGAGAAGTTCTCCCAACCCAAGCATACCAGAGGGATACGACACATGCCAGCAGTAACAGCGGCTCACTTGGGTACGATTTCTTGGGAACAGATCCCGTCTTTTGCAGATGATCAGTGAATCTATTCCTAATCCCTTTATAAGATTGGGAAATGGGGTTTCCGCAGGTGTCATGCTGCAAGTCAGTGGCAAGTCTACATGTCATAGCTGGGGCCAGATCCAGATATCCTGTCCTTTCTCCTGTGCCCTCTCTGCAGTATTCCACTAGATTTTACTGTTGCCATGGAGTGTGTGTCCTTAGGTGTCTA
>PVIJ01015265.1:0-37147 GCA_004024925.1 Scalopus aquaticus
AGTAGAGACAGGTTTGGAACTAGGGCTAGGAAGGGGGAGCGAAATGGGGGCGCGGCTGAGCGCTCCGTCTCCCTTAGCAGCGACAGAGTTGGGGGAGGGGAAAGGTGTCCCCTAAAGAAAAGAGCCGCGTGGACTCGGCTCCCCGCGGCCAGACATGCGCACGGGTGAAAGGGGAACAGCAACCCCCCCCCAACCGCGAGCACTCACCTCCTGGCGCCGGCCACCCAGCCCCGCAAACGCGCGGGCAGCAGTCCGAGCCCCGGGGCGGGGCGGGGCGGGATTAGGAGGGAGGAGGACCCGGACCTTTGCTCGGCCCCGCCCCCGGGAGCCAGCGAGCCCGCTAGCCCCAGGGGCGCCGGGCGCGGAAGGCGTCTCCGAGGCTGGCTAGGGGCCAGGGGGTGAGGGGGCCGGGCCAGGCGCCGGGCTGCGGCCGAGGTCGGCTGACCAAACCCAGGACCTGCTGGGTCCCTTTCTTCGTGTGACTCCCCTGGAGCGGACTGGGCTTTGGCTGAAGTCCCCCAGCACGTTTCAGGACCAAGGCGTGGGCGCCCCGGGAGATGAACCGGGCCTTCCTCCGGAGGTTTCACCTCCTGCCCTGTGGTGCCAGGGGTTTGGAGTCAGTGCTGCACCTAGAAGGACCGATAGCAGCGGGGTGTGATTGCACTGTGACTTCTAGACTCTACTGAGAAAGTTCCAGCTAGGCCTCCCTCTGTTACCGATGAGTGCCCCTGATGCCCGGACCTGTGAGTGTGCAAAGTTGTGGTGTTACTATGTCCACACTTAGTCCCGAAGTTTATTGATAATTCACGTACTGTATTAGAAGTTTCTTGTGGACAGATCCCAGCATCCCTCGTATACTAGGTGCTCATCTAATGCGGTGCTCAGGATTAGTGAGCAATATTGCTTGCTGATTGGGTGGCTTGAACATTCTATTCTCTCGGTATTTATGGATCATTATCTCTGAGCAGTGCTCTCTGTTAGGCAGAGAGCTATCAACAGAGAATAAAAGTTCTGCCCTCAGAGACCTTACACTCAGGAGAATTGAGTTCTGTTGCTGCCTTCAGCAGGACTGGGAAGAGGCAGGACTTTGCCTCCTGTCCCCTCAGGGTATGGACATATCTTTAGACTGTAAACTCCTAGAGAGAAGCCTTCCCTGACTGTTCAAAGTACAACCAGTCCACTCACCCACAGAAACATCCCTCCCTGCTTTATTCATCTCCTTTGCAGGGATCACCTTCTGATATACACCTCGCACTTATTTCATATATTATCTTTCTCTTTCTTAGAACCTCAGTCAGCTCCACGAGGGCAGGGCCTTTTGCTTACTTACTCGCAGGGATAGTCCCTGATGCAGGGTAAGGAGTCAGTAAGTAGTGTTGAAATAATTAATGCATCTTTTTGTTGGTTTCTCAAACTAAACTGTGGGTCTCATCTTTGCACAAGGTAGATGCACAACACACAGCTGTTGTATGAACGAGTGGCTAAACATGGGGGAGAGAAGTGGGGTCTGCTGCCCTGCCGAAGTGATTTGCTGTTGGAGGAAAAAATAATTGCTGTCCTGGTCCTGTCAAGAGGCTCCATCGATGCTGCTGGCTCTGCCCTATGTAATCATACAGTGACAACTCCGGCTTGTTATCAGAGATTATCGCCTTCTGACCTGGGCCATTTGCCTTCAGGACATCCTTGTAAAACAGCAAGTTCATGAAGTTCCCACTAGCAAGCCCCACCCTCCTGTCTAGATAGGATACAACGTGCATTGAGGGTGCCACTTTTTAGTGCCATGATTACTCCGTGGCTTCAAAGTCTTTTACTCTTTTTGTCCTGTCCAGAGCCTTTCAATGAATGACTGAGGAAGACAGCAGTGAAATAGACCAACAGCTAGTATATATATATATATATATATGTGTGTGTGTGTGTGTGTGTGTGTGTGTGTGTGTGTGTGTGTATGTATATGTATATGTATATGTATATATGTATGTGTATATATACACACATATATATCCCATATATATGGCGGGGGGGAAGGGGAGAGAGAGAGAGCAAGCTTTCTCCTTCTGTAACAGGGTCGTCCCCAGGAGAAAGGGTGTGTCCCAGGTTCCCTGTCCCACCCAAGGTAGGGTGGAACTGAACAGGATATAAGAAGCTTGAGAAGAGAGACAGGACACACACAGAGAAGACAGAACACACAGACAGAAGACAGGAGGAGATGGAAGAAGGATGAAAAACCAGAAGAGGCCCAAGGAGCAGAGAGACTTGTAAAGAAGCTGCACTGGCCTGGACTGATTGAAAGAGATGTGTGTGAGAGACCCGTGGGGAAGTTAACGATGGCTGTGCTGATTTTGGTTTTGATTTTGTTTTTCCTCTCAGAATTGTCTGACTGTTTCTGACCCTTTTGTATGGGTCCCTGCCGAAAGGTATTTTGGTTCCTCCCAGAATTGCCTGGCTGTTTCTGACCCTTATGTGTGGGTCCCTGCCAAAAGCTAGACTTGTGGCAGGCTTTCGAGACTTGTTTTGGGCCAATCCCATTTGGGTGAACTTTTACCCACAAGGAGTTGGTTAGCCTTGGGTGCTTGACTTAGATACTATATTCTTTGTCTTCTCTGTCTTTTCTAATTGTACTAAAGTTTCTTTCCACAAAAGGTCCTATATGTTTTGCATTGATGCAGCAGATGGCAGAACCCAGTTAGAACAGGGCAGGTCTGGGGTTTCGGGGGTGTCCCTCTCCTGCCCTGTAACACTTCCTGTCACCAAGAATGATTCTGAGTACACTACCTGCATTTATTTCAACTGTGATATATTTCATCTTCAGGACAACCAGCTGTAGGTCCAATTTAGAGATAAGTAAACAGGCCCTGGCAGGAAAGCCCACCCATCTGGGAAGAAGACACAGAGCCAAGATTTAAACCCAGGTCATTGGATATATCAGAGTTTTTAAACTGATAGTACAGACTCTTTAGAACAGCAAATAAGGTACACATTAAGAGGAAGCCCGCCAAGCATGTTCAAGCACACTATGCATTGGGAGGGAGGGTGAATTGTGTTCAAGGAGATGACCCCTCCCCGAGGCTGCCCTCCTTGCTCCATGCTGGGGGGTGAAGAGGATTCTGGAACAGTCCTAACCGAGAGTCTCTACTCTTCTGTATATTTGAACAGTTGTGCTTATTATTATCAAGTAAATAATTTGATGATTCCAGATAGGCAAATACAAAATGAGGACTTATCACCCAACTAGGAAAAAAGTGAATAGAAAGAAAATATGACACCATGGATGGGGCTTAAGGGTGTTATGCTAAGGTGAAATATATCAGACCATAAAAGACAAACTGTAGGAGTTCAGGCATATGCACATGATAAATAAAAATAGAGAACAAGCTACACTAACACAAACTCTTAGATTATAAGAATAAAAAGGTGGTTACCAGAGAAAAGGGGGTTGGAAGTGGGTAAATCAGGTAAAAGGGGTCAATTGCATGGTGGAGGATGGAAATTAGACTTTCAATGGTGATCATTTTGGGTAGCACATATAGAAGGCAAATTATAATGCCTTACACCCGAGACCTATATAATGTGATAAAACAAATTCAATAAAAAATATTTTTAAAAAGAAAATCTCAAACCCCGCTCTCTCATTCCACTATAGATAATTTGCTTTAAGAAAATGGAGCTACATGGGACAGAGTTTTGCAAGGATAAATTGGGGTGGTGGCAGTGACGGCAAGGACTTGCTTGGGAAAAGATTCATTATATAAACTGTGTTTTACAATGTATTTTATGACACATCTATGGGTATAATATAGTCCCTACTCTCTCCCCATATCCTTACTGAGTAACAACTTGTAAAGGTCAGCAAAAATAGATGAAATCCACTCATGGAGTATATTTCATAAATTAACATAGTAACAAGCCAGCTCTGCATGCCTGTCCAAACCACTCCCTTCTGGAGCCACTTCTGGAGCAACCTGGACTCCAGCTGAACAGCTTCTACAGAGGAGAAATAACACATGCAGCTTGTATAAGTCAGATTTGAATCAAATCCAGCCTACCACTTACCAGGTGGATGACAAATTTTTAACTTCCACTTAAAAAAATAACTAATAGTGTTGTCAAGAGATTAAAAGAGAAGACCTCTGAAAAGCATTCAGCACACAGACCCTCAATGAAAATCGGTTTCCTTTCCTTCTCTAACTGCTTTTCATTTAAACTGAGCCTAAAATTTTTCACCTACATATAATTTTGTCTTTTACCATATTGACTGCTACTAACTTAAATTAAAATGTGGCATGCATTGAGATCTATCTTTAAATACATTTCATTTACCTTCCTGAATCCCAAAAGTGAATTGCCAATGCATATTACCATTTACCAATTATGGAGAGTTAAATATGGCCCAGAATTAATATACCCTATTTTCTTTCAGTGTCTCAATCTCTTGTTTGATTGTAATGCACAGAGATCGACAGAAGAACTGCAAGTTACTTGTAGTCAGAAAATGATCAACCAAAATTGTCAAAATTAAAAGTCTCATTGTAAATATTATTGGAGAAATAAAATAATTTTGCTTCCATTATTGACTGCATAACAAACCTACCCTAACAGTTAGTACTTGAAACAACAACCGTTTTATAATGTCTTGTGGATTGGCAGATCAGAGTCTCAGGCAGGTCTTAGCTCAATGATTCTTCCCTGTGGAGAGTCTCATATGGAGGGTCCCAGGTGGCTTCACCCACATGACTTGTACCTTGGCAGGGACAGTCGGAAGGTGGCGCTCTGCTAGGGTTATCCACCAGCCCACTCTATGTGGCCTCTGTACCATAGTGGTTGCAGGGAAGTTACCCTTCTCAGAGGGAGGCTCGGGGCTCCAAGAGCAAGTGATCTAAGAAACAGGTAAAAATTCCAAAAACTTTTTTGGTCCATTGTTCATACAGATCATATCTCACTGCCAGCATTAAGGAGATTTGCAATGTAGACCACCAGTCACTCGCTGGAGAAATATTCAGAAGTATAATTCAGAGGCCTACTGCTTTTCCCACTCATTATTCTTATAAGCTGTCCAGCACTTGAGTTTGCTGTGTCCAGCTTAGGGAAGGGCAAAGTCCATGCATCCAACATTTTGTTAATTCAACAAATATTTCCTGATGACCTACTATGTGCCAAGCACTTATATTAATTGCTGGGGATATAATGGTGAGCCAGGGAAATATTTTCTGTGCCCTTATAAGAGCTTAGGGATCTATCTGGGAAGGCAGGCAGATAAACAGTGAGGATAAGAAGGGAGAAGTTCAATGTGAGATTACAGCTGGAATATCTGACATAGTGGGGGAGAAAAGGTAGTTGGGTCAAGGGGAGTCAGTTAGACTAAGCTACCTACTAAAACAAACAAGCCCCCAAATTATAATGGCTCACATTCAAGAGTAGCTCTTTTTTCCTCAGTGAACAATGAAGATAGTCTCAGGGTGTGAGAGTAGGGAATGGAGGAGTGGGGGGTCTCTGTTGCTTCAGAAGCCTGGGCTAGTTGAAGCAATGCCAGTTTCAACTCCAGGTTGCCAAGGTTTCCTGGGCTGAATAGCTCCAGTAGGCAGAGAAGAGAAAACTGGGGTCTATGGCGATTTCCGTAGTCCTGGTACTTTTGTGTACCTTCCTTTGGCTGGACAATCTCAGGTGCTGGACAATCTGTATATATACACACATATTGGTCACATGGTACCCCAACTTCAAGGGAAGCTGGGAAATATAGTCCTTTGTGCCCAAGAAAAAAAGAAAAAAGAGGAGAGGAACTGCAAGAGAAGTAATAGGCTTATCTTCAATAAGAGGACAAATAGATGTTGGCTAAGAGCAGAGCTGTTACAAAGAATCCCAACTGGGTAACCATTTTTAGTTAATTTTTGGATTATAAAACATGCACGGTAAATCCTATACCTGTTTAAAGGGTATCTAAGAAAACATGAAGAAACTGGTGATAGAGTTGATGAGGGTGGTATTTTCATCCTTGATTATTTCTGATAAAACTTCTTAGCTGAGTTCTAATTGGAACGGGAGAGTGGGAATTTATTCATATTTATTGTTTGGGAGGTCCTTAAAAAGGCAAATTTCAATAAAAAAGGCAGTTTGGCCTGGAAAAATTAACTTGGCATCCTATTCAATGTTGCCTAATTGCTAAAAGCACTAGTGTAGTCAATGTGTTAGTCTGGATGACGCAAGAGCAAACAGCTACAGAAGCTGAGCCCCTGGCTCCCTGGGAGACTTCACCTTCCACATCATGGAAGATTTTTGTTTCAAATTGTTGCTGGAGAGGGAATATAATATACTTTTGTGATAGCATATGTCTAAATAATATTTTGAGGTATACATAATACTAGTATATTGTATAGTGTATAGTAAACTGCATATGTAGTATAGTGTAGCTAATAGCAGCATATCGTATTGCAAACTTTGATGGATAATATACTTGGAAATCGTCAAGCTTCATTCCCTGCCCCAGAATAACTGTCACTGTCATCTCATTGCAACACTGGGTTTCTCTGAGGAATGTAGGCAGCCAGCAGGAAAAGAATACACAGGATTTCCTAATTCAAATAGACTTGCATTTTGGAAGTTAATCCATCTCCCTTTGCTAACCATCTCATATTAAAACAATGGAAACATCAGCACTCTGGTGGTTAATTTACTGTGTCCACTTGACGGGGGTAAGGGATAGCTGGGACAACATGGTTTCTGGGTGTGTCTGTGAAAGTCTTTCTGGAAATAGATTAAAATTTGAGCCTGCAGACAGAGTAAAGATGATCACCCTGGTGCATGTGGACAGGCATCGCCCAGCCCGGGGGAGCTGGCTCTCGACCTCAGTTGGGACATCGATCTTCTCTGACCCTGCAGCTGACGAGCCTCATTCTCTAACCTTTGGACTCAGACGCAGCTCTGCCACTGGCTTTTCTAGCTCTCCAGATCCAAGATGGCAGGTTGTAGAGCCCTTCTCTCCATAGTCACGTCAGCCAATTTCTATAACAAATCTCTTCATATGACTGCATGTATGTGTATGTATATATACATGTATGTCTATAGAGATATAGATCTAATTATATATATGCACACATATACGTAACTATATGTGTATGCGCGTGCACACACACACGCACACACACACACGGATATATCCTATTGGTTCTGTTTTTCTGGAGAACCCTAGTTAATACAAACAGCAAAAACCAATCAAACAAATTCCAGTGCCACTGTGGGCAGCTGATTAAGACTTGGTTACCTCGATAGGATTTCGACCAAGTGCTATGAAGGATAAGATAGGTCTCCCCAAGAGGTTTAGATCTTCCCAAGATTGTTATTTTGGCATGTGGATCATTTGAAGCTGAGGACAATAGACATTCTGCAGTCTTATAGCAAGAAATAACAACTAACAACCTAGAAGAATGAAAATTGGGACTATTTCCCAGAATTAGGTGAAATTTTTTAAAAACTAGAAATGGTGTTTCAACTAGCAAAACCTATCTAATTACAGAGTACCTGGTCTTCACTACGTTAGTCACCCTCTCCTCATCATGCAAATATCCCTCCTTTTTAAACCTAGAAGCCCTAGGCCCTTGTCCCATTCTCTAAGTCAAGATACATACCTCTAGCATATATAGCCTGGTTACTTTGGAATTTACATCTATGCAGATTCCCATACATATGTAATTAAAGTTGTTGTTTTTCTCTACCTTCTAATCTGTCTGATGTTCATCTTATTGCTCTACCAACCCAAGAGGAATCCAGAGCAGTAGCGGGAAATTTCCTCCCCTCCCTGACAACTAGGTTTGAGTCCCATCTCTACCTCCTACTTGGGTTACTCTTCTCCTTCAGTTTCCTCATATGTGAAGTGGAGATGATTCCCCTAACTCACATGATTACTGTGATTAAGCTGGCACCCAGTAGATATTGCAATAGTAGCTGTCATCATTAGTTTGAAAGTTTCCTGGAATTTCATTCCATTCTGCAAACATCATGAAGTGCCCACTATACTCCCAAATAAAGTCATTCCCTGCCCTTAGTCACTCACAACTACGAAAGGAGTGACCTGGTGAAAAAGCTTATAAAGAAAGCAATGATTCTGACTTGGGGGGGAAGTTGTTGGGAAATGTGTCCTGGAAAGACTAGCCTTTTTTAGGACCTTACAGAGAAGAATTCAGAAAAGTTATAGAAGTATGCTCGAAAGCGCCTGAGGTTCCACTTCTCGTTTCTTCCGCCTCACCAATAAAGCACTGGCCCCACGAGGGCCAGGCGTTCCCGCCACCAGTGAGTAGCTCACTCTCTGGAATTCAAATAAGCTTGACGTGGGCTTCCCTGGTGGCTCAAGGGGTTGTTAAGTCGCAACACTATGAAGCTATCCACAGCCACTGCAGCAGCAGTTCAATCCCCGGCCAGGGAGCTAACCCACATGGCGCAGCAGACCTCTCCTGCCTCGCCTGCTGCTCCCCTCCTCAGTGTATTTCAGTAGATCTGCCTGTTCTGCTCCCCACTCTGTCTCTGGTGAATTCTATCACCTGCCCCCCCACCTCTGGCCTACACCCCAGGCTCTTATATGCACAAATAAACGAATCTGAAAAAAAAAAGAGGCTTGACATGTAACTACCCCAAAATAAGCCACACTGCCACAGCCACATGAAGGCAAAAAAGTTGCTACAAATCCTTTCTGGATAACATAAATTTAAAAGATAAAAAAGATCACTAATAATTTCACAATTTTGCTACTTTTAGTTTAGTTAGAACAGTGAGCACCAGGTTAGAGATCCATAGTTGCTACATTTTGTGAATGTTACTCAGTTCTTGGGCCTTGGGAGTGACTGCCTATGAGAACCCCACCAAACTCTGTTCCTCTGCCTTGTGGTCCTGATGGTTCCCGGAGGCCGGTCACATGGCTACCCCAGGTTGCCACTGCACCCCTTCCATGTGACAGTCCCAAGTGACCACCAAAGGTCCTGCTAGGCTCCCACGTGGCACAGGCCCTTGTGGGCCCTCGTGGGCCCTTGTGAGCCCAGCACCTTTCCTTCCCGCTGCTCCGCGCTGGGCACCTGTGACTGTCAACACCACCTCATTCTCTCAGTGCGGCATCAGAGGCCTGAGGAAGAAGGGGCAGCTGCAAGGTGGAGAGACCGAAGGGAGGCGCTCGAGATGGTCGCTGCCAGGGTCTGCAACGCGAGGGCGAGGGGCGCTGCCTCTCCAGCCACAGGCCCTCCTTTCCCCTCCTCCGTGCCCTTGGCCAAAGGGCTTTCATTTGTTTGTTTATTAGAGTTTGAGGTTCAAAAACTGAATGGAGTTGCAGCCCTGTCAGTAACTTACAATGGGCCCTATTAAATGTGGGGGCTCCTCCAGCCCCGAGCCTCTGAGATTGTCATGCCTGAGAAGAGGGCGTTGCTGCCTCTTCCCTGCCTCTGCCTTCTCCTAACCAGTGTTGCATCATTTCACTTGCCTCTCTGTCCCTAGCCCTAACTAAAGCCAGCAGTCCTTGTATATAAATAAAAGACTCAGATCTAAGTCCAAGCCCCTAACTTTTGACTGATGCCACACAGATGAATTTTGGGAAGAAGTCAAACATTTAAGCACAATTTGAACACAATTGTGAAAGTCCAGTGTTTCACTTTTAAGTAAAATAATATTCTCTCACTCAGAATGTTCCAGCAGACTTTGTTATTTCTTCTGCTCTTAAGAGTTTTCTGGTATAGTGACTCTTAAAACAACACCTGGAGTCTAGTCAAATAGTTTGTATTGCCCTGACATTAAAATACGCTATTTCTATGCCTTCCAGAAATCTCTTTTTCTCAGAAAGTTGGGTAATCTGGCTTTGGCTGAATATTCAAGGGAAGGGGAAGTTATAGAAACTTCTGGTCCAACCTCTATGGAAAGCTGTATGGCGCTTCCTCAAATTGCTAAACATGGAGCTCCCATACGACCCAGCAATACCACTTTTGAGAATTTACCCAAAGGACACAAAAACACTAATCCGAAAGGATACATGCACCCGTATGTTCATTGCGGCACTATTCACAATAGCAAAGGTATGGAAGCAACCCAGATGTCCAAAAATAGATGATTGGATCCAGAAGATGTAGTACATATACACAATGGAGTACTATTCAGCATGGAAAGAAGATAAACACATACAATTTACAGCGACATGGATGGAATTAGAGGGAATCATACTCAGTGAAATAAGCCAGAAAGAAAAAGAAAAATATCGAATGGTTTCACTTATAACAGGACTATAGGGAGGCCGGGTGGGAGAGAGACACACAGCGGTGGGGGGGGGGGAGGGGAGGATAAGGGCACAAAATGGAAGAGAGGAGAATACAGGGGACCATGGAGATGGATCACGGGTGAATTGGTGGTGGGCTGCCCAAGGGGAATATAAAATGTAAAAGACATAAGTAATAAAAAAAAAACTTCTTTTTGTTTTTACTAAAGCTTTGTCATTTCTTCTAAACAAAGTCATGAAACAGAGCCCATGAAATCTATGATAAAATTACATTTACAATCTTACTATCCAAAATATGTAATAGAACCGGAATCATTTTCTCAGATCATAGTTTAGGGGCCAATTTCCTCTTTTATCTCTTGTCTGATAATGATCTATTATTAGAGAGTCCAGGAGAAAATGTTTTTGATGGCCCTCAGGCATATTTGTATAATACTTTATTAAATACCATCTGCTTTTGCTTTATTAATGTTTTATTAAGGACCATCTGGCTGGTGCTACAGATCATATAGAGTCACCCATGAGTCAGTTCTCACTCATCAATAAATTATCAAGTGTCAACTAAACAAAAGGGAGATTAAACTGGGTAAAGAGCAGGAGACCAGACACACATGTCCCAAGGCTGCCCCCAGCTGGCCTCATGACCAGCAGCTCCGTCTGTCTCTGTGTGCCCATGTTCTTGCTGAAAACTGAAAGCTGGACTCAACCTCTGTGATTGCATCAAACTTCAAAATTCTGGGTCAAAAGCCCAAATGCAATGCTTCTTTACGTCTTTGCAAAGTCTGTTGGGATTTCAGGAGTGAATTTCCATATAGTTCAATAATTTTTCCAGAAATCTGGGTCAAGGGAGCTTAGGGAGGTGTGTTTTTTTTGTTTGTTTGTTTGTTTATTTTTCTTTTTATTTATACATACAAGCTGGGGTACAGGCCAGAGGCATGGGGCGGCAAGAGGGTCCACCAGAGACAGAACAGGGAGCAGAACAGGCAGATCAGAAATACACTGCTGAGGGGAGCAGCGGGCGAG
Organism: Scalopus aquaticus; assembly: GCA_004024925.1. Classification (NCBI taxonomy): domain Eukaryota; kingdom Metazoa; phylum Chordata; class Mammalia; order Eulipotyphla; family Talpidae; genus Scalopus; species Scalopus aquaticus. The sequence goes on from PVIJ01015265.1 coordinate 11,258, forward strand.
GCAGGAGAGGTCTGCCGTGCCATGTGGGAGTCTCCCTGGCTGGGCGTCGAACCCGCGTCGCCCCTGCCTACAGCTCCACAGCGCAGCGCTCAACCGCTGCGCCACCGGGGAGGCCCTTAGGGAGGTGTTTTGTTTTGTGCCTGGTGCCACTGCTGTGTGCAGATGTCTCTGATTTGTAAAATAAATGTTTATATTTATAAAGAGGCCATGAAATGAAATGACCTTAAAAGATGAAGAGTCTAATAACTTGAGTTATTTCAAACAATGAAATGCCCAATAAAATTGGAGAACACCTGGGTGGGGGGATTGCATTGTTAGGTGACCTTGTGCCCTTGAGGCCTGATGGGATTTCCTGTCTTTTCCCAGAAAGAGACAGGGTGTGAGATAGATTCAGTGACAGAATAAGCTCTTCTTTTACCCACCTTCCTTCTTAGTCTCCCAGAAACTTACCATTGACAATAAAATTTTTTTCTTCTTAGTTTATGCCAAAACACAGTTCCAATAAGCTCTTGGGCATTAAACAAACTCGATGATTAGTCTTATGTCACTGTTTAAATCATTTGGGTTATAATTCTGTTTTATGATTTAGACATTTCAAGTTATAGAGCCGATACCTAAAGCACGTCGGGAAAAAATTGAGCTTGATAGCTTAAGATAAAGTGCTATTATTATTCTTTCCCATTTTAGTGAAATCATAAATCCACATATCTGTGGCCTTCACTTTCACATAGTTTATCACTAATTCATTTTAACAGTGTTCCTATTTGAAAGCAATTCATATTGTTCTTCCATTTACTGACTTGTAATTGGCTCTTATTTTCATATGTTTTATGGAGACTCTCAGTTTGAGATATATTATGCAGAACTAAAGACTTTTAAGACTGATTAACAATCACAGTCATGTAGTCATTACGGGTAAGGCTCTCTCTCCCCTACCTTTGTAAGAGCTTTTCTGTGTGTTCTAAAACAGTGATATGAGGGCCTTTCAGTTTTACAGAGCTGAGCCCTGTACACACAGAGAAAAACAGGCCCTGGAAGGAACTGTTCTAGAACCTGGTACTCTTCCGAGTTGGTATAATCCCTTTTGTCAGCTATGAAAAGCTCTATGACACCTATTTCCTGAGGTACCAGAAGACTCAAATGCCATAGCTGCCACTTCTCTTGTTCCCAGTGCTTTTCTTCATGGTTTTGGATCTCTTTTAACCTTTGATTTCCCCATGCTTACAGAGATGTGCTCAGATGCATCAGTCTCTTTGGAAAGTACATGGGGTCTAGATTATTAAAAAATGGTCCTGCTTTCTTTAGATGGGGACAATTCTGCCTTGTTGTGGACTACTCTGAGTTGTGAGGGACTTCCAGGCCCTGTTCACCCTCTGTCTCCCCCACAACTCCATCATGACCACCCCAAAGAAGTCATCTCCCTCTAAGTCATTTCCTAGTGGTACCACTCATTTGCCACTTAAACAATAAAATGGCTGCTTGCCAGCCTTAAAAAAAAAAAAAAGTCCTACTTTAGCTTGAGTCCTTCAAACTAGTACCAAGATCTCCCCAAAGATATCTAGCATCTCCCAGGACTTCAATCTCATTCTGGGTCCAAGACCTGGGTCTGCCAACTCACCTCTGTTTATTTAGTCTCTCCTCTTCAGAGATGGCCCCAGCTAAGGAATGCAGCCCCTGCCTTTAAGTTACACAAATACCACCCACATAAGACATATGTGTGTGGAAGATATTACCAAATGTGTGGGAGATTGGAATAGTTTACAAGAAAGCAAAGTTATATAGTAGGTGGCCTTGGGAGTTTGCCATCTCTTGGTTTGCCTTCTCCCAAGCCACACTCCAGGGGTGTCATTTTTCACCCACACTGTTTATCAAGTTAATCTTCTCAAAGAAGAATACAATTTCTTCCCCAAGTGGGATCCCAGCACAGCTTGAATTCCCATACAAGAGAAATTTGTTAATTTTTTCTCATTCTCTTACAAAACATTATATGAACAAAATAATCTTCCTAATAGTATTGTAAGTCTAGGAACGAAAAGCTCTTGCAGATTTCTTAATAACTCAGGAGAAGGAAAGGGGATGAATATTGACCATCTGCTGTAAGTCAAGCATACGGCTGGATATTTTTAAAATATATTTGTATTTATATTTTATTTATTTCTGTGCTATGAAGTCGAGGTGTTTATCTTACTTCACTGATTTGGAAACTGAGACTCAAAGAGATTGACTAATTTGCCTAAAGATCACATTGTTTAGAATGCAAAAACCAAATTTGGGGAACCACTAGATTTCTAGTAGCTAGATTTCTAAATACTTCAAGCCTGCAAAGGGGCCTGCCCAGGCCCCAACCTGTCTCTTGGAATCTTTGCTGAGGATGCCTCCTGGGCGAGAAGAGTTCCTGATGGCTGACCTTGGTGGCTGGGGCGGTTCATTTTAAATGACTCAGCGTTGATGGCGGTAGCACTTCTGAGAAAAGAGAAGCCTTAGCAATGGGAAAATGGAAGGGCCTAAGTCAGGTTTTACCTGTCAGTATGAGCCAATTCTGGGTTAGCTTTAGCTTTTTATTTTGAAAAGTATTAAGCCTATGTTAAAGATAATAGCACAATAACCCACTGTCTATTATCTGGCTTCTGTTATCAACTCATGGGCAATCCTGTTTCATCTCTATCAACTCCTGCCTCTCCCTGCCCATCAGTTCATTCTGAAGCAAATACTACGTTTAATTTTCTAACCATCTCTACACCACTCACCAGAATTTGCTTTTATGTCATCTAGAAATTCAATGAAAATTAAAAGATTACTGGATCATCTTAATTAAAATCTCCAGGAGCTGGGCCTGCCTGGTGGCATTGGGGTTAAGTCTCAGCACTGTCGCCACTATGGCCTGAGTTCGAACCCAGGCCAGGGAGCTAACCCACATATGGAGCAGAAGACCTCTCCTGTCCCACCCACTAGTCACCTCAGCAGTGTATTACAGTCGATCTGTCTCTGGTGAATCCTCACCCCTCCGCACACCTCTGGCCCACACTCCAGTTCTGCTACCAATCAATTAACCAATGAATCTTAAAAAAAAAAACAAACCCTCCAGGAGCAGATAAACATTGCTGTTCTATGTGTGCCTGGCAAGCTGGGCGCCCAAAGGGCCGCCTCGTTGTTGCCTTAGCGCCGGCCTCACTCTCCCCTTCCTTCGGCCGGTTTTATCACCTCCACTACTTTTATCTCCCAAAGAAATTAGATATAAATGGTTACTTTATATTTCTAAAGAACTCAGAAATTCATTTCTATGTGTAACATAAGAATGTGTGTAATAGAATACTTAAAAAGTGAAAAATGATATGTATTATGAACTTAGAACTTTCCAGTTTATTCTTTTAAGATTATTTAAAATTTTCCTATTTCTAGGCAAAACTCTACACGACATACATCTCAGCAAAATCTTGAAAGACGCATACCCCAAAGCGAAGGAAGTGAAGGACAAGATAAACAGGTGGGATTACATCAAAATAAAAAGCTTCTGTACAGCAAAAGAGACATTAACCAAAACTAACAGACACCCTACCAACTGGGAAAAGATCTTTGCACACAATACATTGATAAAGGGCTGATAACAAATATTTACAAGGAACTCACGCAACTTTCAACAAAAACAAAGCCAATAACCCAATCAAAAAATGGGCAGAAGAGCTAAAAAGACACTTCTCCAAAGAAGAAAAGCAAATGGCCAACAGGTACATGAAAAAATGTTCAACATCACTTATAATCAGGGAAATGCAAATCAAAACCACAATGAGATACCACCTCACACCTGTGAGGATGGCACACATTAAAAATATAGGCAACAACAAATGCTGGAAAGGATGTGGAGAAAAAAGAACTCTTCTACACTGCTGGTGGGAATGTGAACTGGTCCAACCACTATGGAAAGCTGTATGGCGCTTCCTCAAACTGCTAAACATGGAGCTTCCATATGACCCAGCAATACCACTTTTGGGAATCTACCCAAAGGACACAAAAACACTAATCCAAAAGGATACATGCACCCATATGTTCACTGCGGCACTGTTCACAATAGCAAAGGCATGGAAGCAACCCAGATGTCCAAAAATAGATGATTGGATCAAGAAGATGTGGTACATATACACAATGGAATACTATTCAGCATGGAAAGAAGATAAACACATGCAATTTGCAGCAACATAGATGGAATTAGAGGGAATCATACTCAGTGAAATAAGCCAGAAAGAAAGAGAAAAATATCGAATGGTTTCACTTATAACAGGACTATAAGGAAGCCAAATAGGAAAGAGACACTCAGCGGGTGGGGAGGGGAGGGGAGGATAAGGGCACAAAATGGAGTAGAAAAGAACACAAGGGACCACGCAGATGGATCACAGGTGAATTTGTGGTGGGTTACCCAGGGGGAATACAAAATGTAAAAGACATAAATAACAATAAAAAATATATAAATTAAATAAATAAAATTTTCCTATTTCTAAAAGTAATACAATTATTATATTCTGATCTTATGGTTTTAAAATAATTGAAATTTTTTTTCTATTTCTAAAAGTAATTAATTTACTTTTAAGATTTTTTTTAAAAAATGAACAAAAATGTCTACCACGAGGAATACAAAATTCAAAAATACCTTTATGGAAAATAACATGTTGGGATCCCATACACTGGTTGAACTCTTCAGGATAAGTATAAACTGGGGTGTGGGGGACAGTAATCAATCAACAAACTTAGTCACTGCTGAAATTGTCCACATACACAATCCTCTAGTGCATATATATATCTTAAAGTTGGGCCCTGCAGACCATCTGAACTCAAAGCCATACCCACGATCTGACCAAGAGTTACTTCAGGAAGCAGAAAGCAATGTAGAAAATGTAGTTGAGGAATTGAACTATTGAGTATTTGGGGGCTTTTAGATGGCTCTTAGGGGCAGAAAGAGGGATATTGGAAAGGGATATTTGAACCCAGGGCTCTCCTGGGAAAACTCAGACTTACAGACGTCCCCGCTCTTCTTAGAGTCACCCTTGCAGCTGACCTTGGAGAAGCAAGCTCATACTTTGTCTACCAGCCTGCATTCCTCTGCTTCCAAGAAGCGCACCCCCCACCCAGACATGAGATCAGCCTGTGGCCTTGATAGGAGTGTGGGATCTCTTGGTGTCATCAAGGGCACTGAATAGTAAGTAGCTCTATTGTTCCCATTCAGTGTGCCTTAAAAAAATGTAGGAAATCAAACTATTTTCTAATTGTTCTTAAGAACATGTATTGTGTGATTTCAAGAAGAAAAACAAATCTATTTCGCTCTTGAATCTACTCCAGCTTCCCATCTGTCCCCCACAAAGTCTCCCTCTAAAAGGCTGAATAGCAAAACGGAGGAGTGCACGCATGCACGCACGTGCACAGACATGCTCTCTGCCGTTTATGATGGGAGTTCGCTTGCACTGGTCACCAGGCTTCACAAGTCACTTCCCACTCATAAAGGGAGGAGAGAGCCAGGTTAGAGCAGGGAGGTGGTCATGCCTCATTGTCCCCAGGAGGCTCAGTAATGAGAGGTTAGGACCCAAATGTTGGTAGACCAGACAGTGGATCTTGGAGCCCAGCTGTGGTGCTTCAGACCTGAGCATCCGGCCTCAGGCAGAACAACAACATATGTAGCTGTGCTCACTAGCAGATGGGTGATGGAAACAAAGAGACCCCCAAGTAAAGTGACTTGCTCAAGCTGGAAGGGCTGTGTTTTTGCTCTTTCTCTAACAAGGGTTTAAGTAGGTGGTCAATAGACGCTGTAGTGCTCAGTGGGCAAAGGTGACCAACTGTCTAGTTTGGAACAGTGGAGGTTCCTGGCTTATAGGACTTTCAATTCTAGAGCCAGAAAATCCTGGGAGAACCAAGACATACTGGTGTCCCTAGGTGGTGTCTCCCAGGGTCCATCACCTTGTTGGTTTGCAATGTGCTGTTTGCCAGTTGAGGTATCAGAGAGCAGGGATGGGAGGCGGACAGGGGTGCATGTGCCTTTCATCTTAAAGGCACAACCCAGAGACTGCATATACCACTGCTGCTCCCAACAGTGTAGTTGGAATATAGTCACACGACCACACCTGGAGGGAGTCTGAGAAATATCATTAGCTAGGTAACCAGGTACCCAGGCAAAGCTTCCATTGTTTTGAATAAAAGGAGACTAAATATAGGGAGGCATCTGGCGAGCTACCACAGTGCCGAACATGTAATATTCCACAGTGCCTGCCACACATACCTCAGAACGCCCTTCTAAGTGGCTCTTTCTGCATAAATTGTTAAACTGGTACCATGTGACCCTCCATCCAGGTTTCAACTGGGTGGTCCAGGGCTGGCCTATTGCCCGAGGTCAGTCAATTTATAGTGTTGTCAGCTGCTCTGCTGGTCCAACACCCATCTTACCCACAGAAAAATTGAACTGTAGATACTCAAAGTTAGTTTCAGGAGCTGAAAGATATCCAGAGATAAAGTGGGCTGCAGAAACCACGAGAAAGCAGGAAGCCATGGGAGAGAGCCAGTCCTTGGGAAAGAAAAGATAATCTCAGTGATGGAAGTGGCCGGGATTCCGAATAATCTTTTAGTTCCATATAGACAACCCAGTTTCTGGAGGCCCAGGGGTGAGTGTGCTACTACCTTCCCTAGGACACCTTCACTTCAGTTTGCAGGTTGGGGACGTGACACATGGTAGGGGTGTGTGTGTGTGTGTGCGCGCGCGCACGTGTGTGTTGCCATTAACATGTATTCAGTTGTGTAAAAAAAAAACACCCTAGATAAATCTGACTAAAAATGGTTACATGAATAAGGACATCTGTCACCTCACATACTAAGATTCGTGGAGGGAGCACAGGCGCCGGGGGCCGATCAGAGACCCAACCACAACATCTATGAACCGAGCTGTCTGCCATTTCGTGTGCCGTCCTCAGCACCTTGGTGTTGTTCCCAAGTTTGTCTCAGGACTATAGAAATTATCCACACAACAACAGTCCAAGGCTGGGAAGGCCTTGGCCCTTTCCTGCTTCCATTTTGAGAATGTGGAAAATATTTACAAAGTTGCCAGTGGATTTCTCCCCCATCTGGCCAGAACTGCACCCCACCGTCCTTCCTAAGTCAGCCACTGGCGCGGGAGAGAAGTTGCCATCTAGGCTGAGCCTGCCCACGATGCCAAGGCTGGAGAGGGGGCTTGGCCTCCCCTCAAACACAGGCAGCTGGTGTTCAAACAGAATCAAAATTCTGATAGTAAGAAGGAGGATGAGGGGTGACTCTGGGACCTGATCTACAGTCTCCGACAGCAGAGTTGAGCAGTCAGCTGGGGCCAGTTCACGCATTGTGACGTCAAGTAGGGGCTCTGACTTAGTGTTACGGGTTACAGACTTTGTTTTGTCACCTGCCACTTTCTAGGCTGTTGATAGACCCTAACCAAGGATCAATTTATAAGTAAGGGTATCAGTTTGACTTGTTGTGCAGTATACACAAATGTCCCTCCAATGACTGGGAAACTCATGTTCACCTCCAGGTCTGGAATACCCATGGTGTCCTTCTCTGCCTAAAAATACTCATTCAAACCAACTCAAATGTCACATCTTCTGTGAAAACCCTCCTGGCCCTTTAACGAACTCCTCTGTCAAGTTTCCATAGCGGTAACTAGTCACTGTAGGTTATTTCCTCTCTAATTGCAGTATGGCCATCTTTGTCTCCCCAGTGGCTGGCGTCGTGCTCTTCTGGAAACTAGTAAACCCAGAAGAGTGGTTCTTCAACTTTTTTTTTCATAAGAAATCACAAGACTTTTGTTTTAAAAAACCTTATTCTCTGGCCCTATTCCCAGGGTGTCTCACACAGCAGGTCACAGTGGGGGCCGGAATGTATAAATGATCACACACCTCAGTGACCAGGATACAGGGCCTCTAGGTTACGTTTTGGGAATCACTGGCCTAATGCTTGCTTCTTCTTACAAATATTGTTCTAGTTATGGGGAAATTTCTCTGTGTCAGGAAGAAGGCTTTTTCTCAAGTGTACTGAATGCACAATACCAAAATCTTCTCTCTAGTCCTTTTCTAAGGAAATCGACAGGAATCTCCAAAACTCAGGTCAGCACAGGTCAACTGAAGGACAACTGACAGGACAGGGAGTGAGAGCAGCAGAGCCTAAGGCAGGAAAGGCTGCTAAAAGGTGCAGATGCTTGAGCTGAGCATAAAGAAGACGGTGTGTTAGGTGCCTATGGCAGGACAGTTTTCAAATAGGGATAGAGGATTCAGAGACAGAGGAATCTGAGACCGCAGCAGCTAAGCGTGACAGGAGGGAAGAGGCATATGAGGCAGTAATGAGAAATTAGACTAGGGTAATCACGGCGGGTAGTATATTTATTATTCATTTACAGCAGCTTATAAAATAGTAAAAACTACCACTTTTTGAGTCCTTATTCTCCACTGAGCACTATGATGAGGCAATTTACATGTATTAGGTACAGTTCAGAGCTGTGCTTTTCCAAAATAGTTTATCTCAAGACGAAATGTGCTCTTAATAACTAAATGCTCTTAAATATTACAGAGAGCCCCAGAGAGCTTTTATTTATGTAGGTTGTGTCTATTGACTTTTACGGTATGAGAACGTCAAACTGAAAAATACAGAAATAGTTATTCATTTGAAATATTGATAAGCTCGTTATAAAAAATAATTTTAATGAACTGTAACTGTACTGCCCAAAACAAAAAAATTAGAGGGATGAGTAACACTGCTTTACACTTTTGCAAATGTCATTAATGCCTGGTTTAAAAGGAGACAGCTGGGTTCTCACCCGTGCTTCACACTGGCTACTTGCTCTATCCCATGTCACGTAGCTTCGGGAAACCCCACAACATACTACTGAGAAAATGAAAGTGAAAAAGGCAAGTAGTGTTTTATGAAATATTGGACTATCCATACCACTTGAATGGGTCTGGAGGATCCCCAAAGGTCCCCGGAACACTGTCCAGGAGCTGCGACTGAGAGGCTGTATATTGATGTCTTAAAACTCACTTATATGTGGGTGTCCCCATACCAGGAAGCAATTTTCAGACATGAGCAGGGTGTTGGAGAATTCAACTGGACTTAGCTAAATCATGACACTGTCGACCCAGAGATAGCTTTAGACTCCGCAGATGAAGAGCTCAGTCTCCTGAGACCACCGCCACTTCCAATGCAAGCTATGAGCCCTGGGAATGACCTGTACTTCTGGTGAACTTGTTGTAGATTTGAATTTTCCTATGAACCCACCCTCAGACTTTCGGTGACAGTGTCACAAGCCCAGGTTATTACCTAAGCTTCTGACCATAGATCAAGGGTTCCCAGGACATCCTCCTCATGTTCAAATAATTTGCGAGAGCAGTTCACAGAAATAGGTTCAGGAAACCCATTTATCCACTAGATAACCAATTTATTACAAAGGATATAGTTCAAGAACAACCAGAAGGAACACATGCATAAGGCAAGGTATGGAGGGAAGGCATGGGCCTTTCAAGCCCTTTTCAGGTGTGCCATTCTCCCTTAATGTCCATGTGTTTGCCAGTCTGGAAGCTCCCTGAAGCCCTTCCTTTTGGGTTATTATTGGGGCTTTATTACTTAGGCAAGATTAAATAACTGGCCACTGGCAATTGAACTCAATCAATCTTTAGCCCCATTCCCAGATGTCTGGATGGGACCCAAACTGGAAATCCCAACTTTTGAATCACTTAGAAAACAGTCCCCATCTGTAAGTGCTGCCAAAAGTCACCTTATTAATGCAGCAAGAGATGCCTTCAGCACTCTCAACACTTCAGAAATTTTAAGGCTTTTAGGAGTTGTGAGCCAGGTATGATGAGAAATATTTATTGGTCATCTGAATGACCAAAATACGTATTTTTTGTAAATACAAAATACATATGTTTTATAAATCACAATATCCTCGAGGTGAAGAGCATTTGACTCCTGGCTTGATCAAGTACGAGATTGTGAGTATGAGCAAGTTACCTTGCCCAGGCCTCAGTTTCCTCCTAGATAAAGTGAGGATTGCCTGGGTATCATTTAATAAGGTTAAAAATTAAGCCCCCATTCTCTGCCTGGCAGGCAAATATGGGAGGATTGACTAGATAAGGAAATTAATAGGTTGTCATGGGAACCAGGCCATCCATCACCAGAAAAACCAGCCCAGCGCTCGGAATGCAGAAGGAGGGGCAGGACACATTCCGTGTCAAAGCCCAATGTGTGAGACCAGACATCCCAGCGGATAAATGGTGCAAACTGGTGCCCCAAGTAAGAAGGTCCCTGAAACCAGAGTGTAACAGAGAACCTTAAAACTTTCTTTCTGTTCACGCTTCTCCTGTCTGGTCCCCTGCTCCCTTGCAGGGTATTTCATTAAATCTGCCTTTCTGTTCCCCACTCTGTCTCTGTGAGGCTTTTACACCTGTGTCTCCAGCCGCCTCCTAGGGCTGTTAGGGGACCGGTAGACTGGTGACTGCCAGAGTGAGTGCCCAGTAAATGGAGGCAGCCTGGGATCTTCACAACCACGCCAGGAGTTAACTCCAGTGAAAGACTGAGGAAATGGAGACCCGGAATAGCCCGCCCAGGATTCTAAAGGTTGACTTGTGGGTGCTGTGATATAAATGCACCACGCTGGGGTGTTTTGAGCAGAGCAGAGTAATAAAACGATTAGTGATATGACCCCAGCTTAGAAAAATCACTCTGGCTGCAACATAGAGGCTGGATGGGAAGGAGTGAGAACTGTGGCTGGGCTCCATTCAGCCAGGAGCCAGGGCCTGGCCTGAGGCAGGGCCGTGGGGCTGAGGAGGACGGACTTTACCAGTAGGTTGGGCTGAACTCAGTTCCCATGAACTTTGGGGCTGGGTGAGACAAAGGATTCTCAGATCGCTCCTGGGTTCCTCAAGCAAGGAATCCCAGCAACAATGTATAGTAACACATTTGGGGTATTGTCAGCCTGCAATCCAGGTCCTGGCTGATGGTAGTTACTGGATCACCAGCCCCTCCAGAGGTCAAAATGATAGAGTGGCCCGAAGTCCCTGCTAGAAACCATGTTTCGAGCATAAACTATCTGGTGTGGCCCAAGATTCCAGGTACAAACACTCTTATTAGGCGGGATATCCTAAGGGCTTGGAGGGTATCTCCTGGGAGATGGTCAAGGCCAGCGTTTTCGTCATTCAAACATGCAGGGTTTGAGCAATCCCCGCCTGCTGCATTACCCTCTACTGCACACACAAGTCCAGGACCCTACTGAAGAGCAACTCTTGAAAAAAAAAAATCACCACCTAACTTTTTCACCAAAATACCCAAACTATTCTGCCATCGTCTGTCTTCCTTATCTCAGTTTGTGGCTATGCCATTCTCCATAGCCCGTCAAGTCACCCTTGACCTCTCTCCTTCCACACCCCAATCCAACTTGTCAATCAATTTTGTTGACTTTACTGAGCTATTTCCAGTCTCACTGTGCTTCCCTTTATCCCCACCACTTCCATAGTGGTCCAAACTACTGCCAGCTTTCCCTGGGTTAGTCTGATAACTTCAAACTGGGTTCCCTGGTTTTGCCTAGGGCCTTGGCCAGGCAGCCAAATGACCCTTTAAAATCAAAAGTCAAATCATGTCATTCCTCTGCTTAAGCCCTTTCTTCTTCTTTTTTTTTAAAGATTTATTTTATTTATTTATGCATACGGGAGCTGGGGTGTAGGCCAGAGGTGCAGGGGGTGGTTAGGGGGACGTGAGAGGATTCACTAGAGACAGAGTGGGGAGCACAACAGGCAGATTGACTGAAATATACTGCTGAGGGGAGCAGCGGTTGAGGCAGGAGAGGTCTGCTGCGCCATGTGGGTTAGCTCCCTGGCTGGGGATTGAACTCATGCTGTAGTGGCTGCAGATAGCTTCATAGTGCTGAGACTTAACCCCTTGCGTCACCAGGGAGGCCCCACTTTTCTTGAATTTTAATCCCACTCAGAGTAAAAACCAAAGTCCTCTGACCACAAGTACCTCCCTGCTCTAACTCTGATTTACCACCCTCCGCCCCTACTCAGGCTGCCCCTACTCAGGCTGCCCCTACTCAGGCTGCCCCATCTGCACCCCTGCAACCACACTGGATGCACCCGTTTCAGGCTTGTAGTTACTCTTCCTCATTTCCTGCAAGTCCTGTTAGGTACTGGATTCGTGAAACCCTCCCCCACATTTCTCTACAATACACAGTAGTGACATCCTCTGGTCTTCCCTCCCCATCAGCCTCACGTATTTTTCTTCACAGCACTTTCAAATCAGTCATGCCAAACGTTTTTCTGTGCCTGTGCTCACGCTCCTGCTCACTCACCCTCACTCTCTGCATGGCCTGGCTCTAACACCTAGGAGAACAAGAACGTCATTCTTTTCTTTTCCCGGTGTCCCCTTTATTGTTGGCTGGATGAATGATCACGCAAGCACCATATTGACTTCACAGCAACTTTTCACTCTTGGATAATTTTGACTATGCAAAAGCACAGTGATTCATAAGCTGACAGCATTTCTAAACATGTAATGTAATTCTCCCCTGTGGGAGAATTGGCCAAATAACTCCCATTTTCAGTATAAAAACCAAAAGAATAACTTAGGGCAAATACTACAATCTGTAGGTAAATTCCATGAGGGCAAAACTGTGTGCTTGTGAATATTTTTTGACTGACTGGAGAACATTTCCACCTCTTCTTCCGATCACAAAGTGGCAGCATAGACAGAGTGTTAATGATTATCTGTCCATTTATTGTTGGAACTAAATGAGCTTGTAGATGGTAAGTAACCTCTCAGGATTGCACCACTAATCAAAATTAGGTTCCCTGAGTCCATTCCGTTTGAGTGTTCCTAGCCTTTGAGCTGCCTGTGCCAGCTTCACAGGACTGAAGAAACCTTTAGAATTAAAATTAGGGAATAAGTACTTAAACTTGGAAGGGGAAAAGGCATTGGGATCACATTGTTTGTATAGGGGCTAGATTTGGAAACAAGTCAGAAGCTCACTCACACCTCCTGACTGTTAGGCTGTGAGAAGTTGACTAAGTTGTTTACCTGCTAATCCTCAGTGAATTCTCTTGTTAATTGAGGATGCTTAAGTGAGGCTGTTGTGAGGTTTCTGTAGTGGGGTCACAAAACTGTAACTCACAATACAGCTCACAAGCGAGAAAAATATAATGCTCTTATCTTGTCAATAACTGATCTGGTCTTCCTCACAAAGCCTTCATCTATTGGTTAGTGAGAAAATACTAATTCAAGGTCCAGTTTTATTTAAAACTTAGCCTAAATGAGTATAGAGTTTCGGTATGGGTTGATGAATAAATTCTGGAGATGGATAATGATAATGTTGGCACAACAACATGAATGCACTTAATGCCACTGACTGTATACTTATAACTTCAAGTTATAAGATAAATAAGTGCTGTGGATGTAATGTACAACATGGCGCCACTACTGTGTGGGGTATATGAAAGTTACTGAAAGATCCCAAGAGTCCCCCCTCACAAGGAAAATGCTTTTTTTGTTTGTTTGTATGAGATGAGATGATAGATGTTAAATACACTTATTATAATCAATTCCAATTCATAAAAGTCATTCTGCTGCACACCTTCAGCTCACACAATGCAGTATGGAAGTTATAGATTAATAAAACTGGAGAACACCCTTAAATAGGTACAATTTTATGTCTATTTTGGCACAATAGAAAACTAAAAAGTTAGTCTAAGCTAATCATTTAGATCATCTGCTCTGGGAGTGCTCAGTCACTCTGGAGAGATGATGAGCCTCTCAGATTTTTTGAGCAGCCCCCTCCGCCTCATGGAGACAGCACTTGCACATTTGGGTAGGTGAGGGGGTGGGGGAAACACTGGAGGTGATGGCACAGGGGACCTTGCCTCAGAGGAGAAAGAGTGGGTGCGGATTTCTTGGCCTCCTCCAATTCCTTGTGTCCCTGGGTGCCACCTGCCTCCACTCCCCACCTTGTGTCATAGCTCTGGGCTGAGGCGGCACAGGATATTGTGACACTTTAAAAAATTTCATTGATGATCGTTGGGAAGCAACGCAGTGTCTTAACAGGCACAGAGAGAAACCGTGAGTCATATGCGGTTCCACCCTCCCCTTGCCTCATTTTGTTCTTCTGACATCTCTGAGATCTCACCTCTCAGTCAACATCCACAGCTTAGCTGAACCCCATCACCTCTCCCCTCATCACTTGGGGTCCTCTATTCTGGAGCTTTCTTACCACCCTGTGATTAGTTGGCTAACACACTGGCTTCCCAGGGGACCAGAAGAGTCTTAAGGTGGAGGACGGGATCTCCCCAGTATCTGGACCACTCCTGGGTCAGTAAATGTTTTTCAGAGAATTCATGGTAGCAGCTGCTGGCTGCTCTCTGTCTGCAAACCCTTTGTCAAGTACCATGAGGTGTCACAGGAGGAAGAGGTGACAAGGCTCCTGTCTTTCCATTTCAAACACAGTACTAAAGCAAATTTACATAATTCAATGAAAAGAAACAGCTATTTTCAACAAGCCACTTGGAAAGGCCCAAAACCATCCTGAAACTAGCAGGCGGTGCCCCACCCTTGTGGTGAGTAAATACGACTGAGGGTCCTCTCTAGGGGGATGCATGTGAGTATAAAACTATCCCCAGGACAGTAGCCAAATTCGAAACTGCTGCTGATATTGACGCATCTTTCCCAGTCCTGCATATGTTTAACTTATGACATTAGAGAAGAGAGTTACCTTTAGCTTAGAAAGTTACAACAAGGATATCAGGGAGAAGCAGAGTCCTCGCCAAGCAGTTAGTCATAATTCACCTTGGTCTAATAACCAGAAGCCAAAACAATTGAACAAATTCCACTCCAAAAAAGAAGAGAAGACGGACTCAAAGCCTATATTTACTTACTTAAATTTCCTCGGAAGCTCAGACATGAACGATTCTGGTGAATGCAAGGACGGTCCAGGTCGGCGCTGGTCCTTCGGTGCGCGGCCCCTTCCCCTACTCCAGCAGCTGCACTCTAAGAGCTTACTTCGCTTTAGGTCCCATTCAGTCTGTGGGGTGAATGGAGGTCTGTGGAGGCAGAGGTTGGGGGAGCTCTTTCTCTGGTCAGGGCTCTCTGGGAGAGGCAGAAGGACCCTCCACTCCCTCAGCCTTCTTGGTCTAGCCTTCCTGCCTTGCGCTCCAGCCTCGTGGCGGCGTGACCTCATGCTCCAGCTCTGCCGCAGCTGCTGCTAATCTGCCTCAGCCTGCTCAGGGCCTTGCAAGCAGGCCCTGAGCCTCTTGAAGCATCAGCGATGGATTCTGTTTCCCGCAGGGATTCCTTCTTGGAAGTTCACCAAGAGAACCCTTGAGCAGAGTCAACCAGGACAGTGATGTCCTGACTTGCTGCTCACTAATGAGCACTAGTTAATGTTCCCACTGGCACTGTTGGTAGGACTAGTGTAGGTAAATGAAATTGATCAGGCTTTTAAGCCATTGGCCCCTCTGGCTATCACCTGTGGCCTTGATCTCATTAACGCAGAAGGCGGGTGGGTGTGCGGCATGAGTGCCTGATTATGGACACCTGAGCTTGGGTGTGTGCGCATGTGCAAGTATGCACACCTGAGCCTAGGAGGGAGGGGCTAAAAGGGAGGGCTATCACCCTGGGGGAGCGGGCTCAAGTTGCTGTCTCCCTGCTGCTTTGTTTCCCCTGCTCACCATTAAAACCTGTGAAAATGAGGCCAAGGTTTCCAAAATTCTTTTTCAAATTGCTAGAACCTACAATGAACCTACACGGCCTGGGATGGTTGCAAAACAACCAGAAAATAATATAACTAAGTTTGTAAACTAGTGGCCTGGATCTTGTATGTCCAAATGTTATTATCTCTTCAAAGTTGAAATCTTTAGGTGCGTAATACCTATTCCAATAAAGGCCAACTTGTTAAAACATTCTGAGGTTGCCTTTTAAGTTTTCCTTTAGTGTTCACATTTCAAATAATAAAAGATGGTCCCTCTTTTGATGGCAGATTTGATTTAGATCAAGAGGCAAAATCAATGCAGATCCGAAAAGTAGCAATAATTTTATTATGCTTATATGCAAATATCACTAGTTGTCGTCGTAATATTTTTTAAGTCAGCAATCCAATCAAGGTTCATGAACTGCATCTGATTTTAACATTTTGAGGGATGCTGAAAAGTGGCCTTATCTCGGTAACTCAGATCCAGCCTGGTGTCTAACACCATAAGTACATCGAATGGAATCTACTGAAACTTTAGTGAAGGCCAAGAGTGTTCCTTGCATTGCAAAGGACACAACTTAGGAATGGCAGATGAGTCAGTCATTCATGAGGGCCATTAAATTGGTGCGAGTAGTCAGCATTTTCCTTTTTTGTGTTAGCACACATAAAATAGTGCTATTTCCATAGCATGCTGGGTGACCTTTGGGTCACTGTGGGTGAACTGGTGTGTTTCTTCCTTTAAAAACTCTAAAGTCTTGCTCTGTCCCCTTTTAGCAGTCACTTAGACCCATTCACCTGGAAAAACAGAGACAAAGGAGGCTTTTCCATGTTATTTATTCACAATCAACTAGCTACATGAGTGGAGTAAACAAATTAGTAAGAGTTGAGGGAAGGTAAAGAGGTATGGGTGGAAGAATGAGATCTAAACAGAAAACAATATTATAGATGGTTAGATGAAAGATTTACAAATAGCCATAAAAAATAGTATCCTCTGAGGATAACAGAGGAAGATAAAGTCACACAAATAAAAATAAATTAACAACTTCTGATCATTGCATTCCCCCAAACCAAAGTCTCCAAAAGTGGTTCGCATTTTAGAATGTTATGATTTGCAGGTACTTAGGATACACATTTCCAACAGAGAAAAATAAAGACTAACACAGAGTAACAGATTAACACGATGCAGAGGAAAATTGAGCACATGAAAATAGCTATTATCTGGTAGCAAAAATAGATTTATGCGGATGTGAATATCAAAATTAAAGACATTCAAATAAATTATGCCAATACACTGTAATTATTATTCCTAAGATATAAGAACAACTTATTGCTCCTACTCATAACTAAAAGGTCTGAAGAAATTCAGTGACAGCTAGAAGGCATAATAGAGCTTGCAGTATATGTGGTGGGGCTACATCAAGTTTCATCAGCCACATAAAGAGTTTATACTTTTTCTTTTAGGGTTAACATTGTTACAGTAAAACAGAGCCACTAATCATAAATCTGAAAAATACAGATGATGGACTGTGCTCAAAGCTCAAGCAAGTGATTTATTGGAAATGACTCAAAGTAGAATATGAGAAAAACAGCAACCCAAATGAAGTAAACATTTTAAAAAATGTGTATTTTTCTCTCTGACAGTTCCACAGGAAGTACACAAAGACTAGGGGCTATTTAGGCATTCTGGGAACTTGATAGATAACTGGACTATTGTCCTAAAGTGAATGCTGTTTCATTAGTATCAGAAACAGCCTCACTTCCAACAGATGAACTGCATGGAGAAGCTTTTCTGAGACTTTGATTATTACATTAAACTCAGGAAAATACAAGCCAAGGCTTTGGGGCCTAGAGAGGAAAGTGATCTGTTACCGGTTCTGCTGAAGTCACAACTCCTTTGGAAGCAGCTCTCCTGCAGCTTGGGGTCGTTAATCGCACACCGGGAACATCTGAAGTGCAACAGGGTTGACTGTACAAAGTCCCAAATATCTGTGTGATTCACCATAAATTTAGGATGGAGTAATCAGTAACAAAACGGCAGTTAAACCTGCATATCCAGTGATGTAATGATAGGCATTATTTAATCAGGAGATTCAAAGTCCAGAAAAATAAGTTCTACCTCAATTCTCCCAAACAATGCCACATTTCTGTTTTTGTTTTTGTTTTTTTTTTAATCTTAAAAATACAAAATATCCTTGAGCAACAACTTAGGTGGGAGGTGCTTTTGAGAACAGGAATAGAATGGGGAAAAAAAGCCATTACTCCTCAAGGTAATTTTGAGATTATAATATCAGGATGCATCATCAAGCTATATAAATTTCAGAAAAGCCCTTTATAGATGCTGGTACTGACTAGTGGATTTTTAAATTTGCATGCAGTTCCAGATCATATTCTAATTCAGTCCCACTTCCATCTGAAATCAGGTGACTAAAAAGGTGATATTTGGTTCATTCATCCCTGTGATTCCAAAACAAAGCTTCAGATTGATTGAAATGACAGCATTAGGACAATTAACTGCCAGATGTTGCCCAACAAAGCTATATTCATTCAGGCTGCACATTTTGTTGTGTTGTTGCTTTTTGGAATTTTTGAGCCAGGCTATGGAGCAAGAGGATTGAAGAGTCAGTAGTGCTAAAGTTCTATATTTACCTTCACATTGTGAAAACTAGATTTGTTTTCCCCTGGAGAATCCTTAAATCTATAGCCTGCTTCCTCCTGTCTGTGAGCAGAATTTGTATACA
Organism: Scalopus aquaticus; assembly: GCA_004024925.1. NCBI lineage: Eukaryota > Metazoa > Chordata > Mammalia > Eulipotyphla > Talpidae > Scalopus > Scalopus aquaticus. The sequence continues at coordinate 29,714 of PVIJ01015265.1, forward strand.
TGCTTGAAAAGAAAAGAACAAAGCACATACCAAAGAATTTGATTGTGTATTTAACTGCTTAGAGATGGAATTTATATTCACATTGTCTACATCGTGATATCATCATAAAATGGAATAATTAATGCAATATTTAATGAGTCATTTATTGTTATAAAACGCTAGTTGCTTGCAGATTCCAAAAGGCTACTGATCCACTTTAAATTACTCTCAGCTTTGAAAAGGAAATATTGTCCAACTGATATTTCATGTGACACTGAAAAATCATGCATTCTTTTTCCTGTTCATTCATAGTATTCTACATGCTCTGAAACTATTTAAATATCTGAAATGTTTTCTGGAGAAACCTTTTTATCATATCTTTATACTTGATGTTCCATATAATTTGTTACGGACATTAGAGTAAAAGGCTCAAAAATTAGGCTTTGGTTTTAAATGTAATCTGGGCAGAAGTTGGAATTGCTTTGATAATACAATTCAACTACTGCACAAATTCTATTATTGTAATTTGAAACAACCTGTTTAAAAAGACAAAGTTTCCCCTTTAGGTAGTTATTATCTATGTCACTTACGAATGCTGCAAAACTCACAAAAGGGTATTATGAGTAAGAAGAAAATGTAGGAAAGGAGTAAGACACTTAAAGAGTTGTCAGAACACAACACAAAGGAAGAGCATTAATTCTCTACATTTGTCTATAAGGCAGATGGTCAAACTTTTATAGAAGATCTAAAATACGGTGCTTATTAAGAGGTAGAAAATACCAAAACAGTATTTAAGAAAAAACATGTGGAGCTATTTAAAACAATCAGTTATTTTGCTAAACTTTTAGAAAGTCAAACTGCAGTGTGGAAAGTATTGTGTATTTCACACTAAACTGCGAAAGCCCACACTCAGAGATGTGGTCCAACAGAGTGGGAAGAAGGGTTGGGGTGGAAAGTGCAAAACAGTCTAACTTGATAAGGATTCCGTTCTTACGAGTAGGAGAAATCTCCTACTAGCTCCCTAATCACTTAATTAATGGTACTTTCTGGGATTAACGATTTCTCTGAGTACAGGGTATACTTTTGCACATAAGGCAACACAACTATAGGGAGGATGAGCTCAAATGCTTTTCTCTTCAAGACGGCGCCATATCCATTTTATATAAAAACACATTTCACTAATCTCATACCATCCCCCCAACCACAAAAAAATACAAATGCAAATATTCTTTAGACTCCAGCACCAGCAGAATTGTTCTGTGTGAGCAATTCAAGAGCTGTCTGAGGCAAAAAGATATCTCAGCTCCCAAATTAAACTTGGGTAGCTTACACATGGGTAGGTGACCATGGGTATTCTTATTTCTTAATGCACCTTTTTTCGTCCAACATAATTTTATAAGGCATATTTTTAATTTGAATTTTCCTATCCTTTGGAAAATTAGTGTTAAAGCTTCTTTTTTAACCCACACATTAACATTCAATCTTTCATTTTTATTAAATAGTTTATATATATATAAAAAGAAACATCGAGGTTCTACATTCATATAAACAATTGTGATAACAACTCAAACTGTAAAGAAATCTACTGCAGAATATACTTAAGTACTGACAACACTAAGCTAAGCACAAGTGATCATTCTAGAGACTCTCTTTTAAACGTATAGACACAAGGTTGTGACTTCAGAAAGCAAACGCAGGAGAAGTACAAGGACGTATCATTCTTCTTTCCTGTTCACCACAAGATAGGATGGTCCAGTTTAGAAAAACCAAGATCTTTCCTAAGTTCCAAATAGGTACCGTTGCTCACCCAAGAGTCATCATTGGATTTCCTGTGAAAGATGAAAGAATTTATCAAAGGCTTTTGAAAATATTCCCACATCCTCTTTCTCTCCCGACCTCCTCCATCTCTCCCCAGTCTGTTATTCTCACATGCATGCAATGTTCCTGATTAGCCAGCACTGGAACTGCAGGGGACTGGAAGCCTGACAGCCATTTAGTTACTTCTAGCTTTGTGCCCTTACACATAGAGGCTGTGACAAAGGGTGAGGGAAGAGTTTGTCTTATATAACACAAACTCTGGGCAGGACTGTTAGTATATGACTATGTAAATGCCACAGATCAACCACGGTGTTCATCTCAAGTGATCAGTTAACTTTTTAAAAAGAGGAGTTAAAAGCCCTAACAATCTGGAAAGAATAGCCTTGGTTCACTATGCTTTAACTAATGAAGGTATTACATAGATTAAAATTCAAAAGGTACAGAGGGTTGATAGTGGGTAGAGCTAAAATTTCCTCCCTACTTCTCTCTCCTAGTCTCCCAGTTCTTCATGAGTTTTATTCTTTCAGAGAATATTCATGCATGTATGAGTGCTCACATACACACACTCCACCCCTCTAATTTTTTATAGTGGTAGTTTTACCCAGTGTTCTATCCTTGAGCTTTTGACACAATAATAATACATACATACACATGGAAACATGTATATGTATACACACATATGTAGAGGGAGATCATTTCCCATTAGCACAATAAGGTCAGCAAACTATAGCTTAAGGGCCAAATTCAACCTTCTGCGTATCTTCATAATCCTATTTTATTGGACAAAACCTTGCGTGTTCATTTGAGTGCTTTCATATAGCTGCTTCCCTGCTGCACACAGGAGTTGAGTAATCAGAACTGAGGCCTTATGGTCTACAATGCTAATAATATGTGCCTTTTGCTGGAAAAGCTTGGTGACTGACAATAAGGGATTCTTTTATTTTCCTTTCACTTTTTAATTCATTGCATGATATCCCTTTGTATGGACCACAAATTATCTAACAGGTGCATACTGGTAGGCATACAGGAGGTTGTTTTCAGTCCCTAGCTGTTGTAAATCAAGCATATATTATTTTGTATGTGCATGAATAGAGTTACATTAACAACTCCTGTAAATTGAACTACTGAATTGAAGAGTATGTATAATTCTAATTTGGAATCAAATGGTTGTAGGTTTTATTTTTTTTTTTTAAAGATTTATTTATTTATACATACAAGCTGGGGTACAGGCCAGAGGCGTGGGGTGGCGAGAGGGTTCACCAGAGACAGAGTGGGGAGCAGAACAGGCAGATCAGAAATACACTGCTGAGGGGAGCAGCGGGCAAGGCAGGAGAGGTCTGCCGCACCATGTGGGATTCTCCCCAGCTGGGCGTCGAACTCGCATTGTGCGCTGCCGACAGCTCCACAGCGCAGCGCTCAACCACTGCGCCACCGGGGAGGCCCGGTTGTAGGTTTTATTTTTTTTTATTATTTATTTATTTTTTATTATTTTTTATTTATACATACAAGCTGGGGTAGAGGCCAGAGGCGTGGGCCGGCGAGAGAGTTCACCAGAGACAGAGCGGGGAGCAGAACAGGCAGATCAGAAATACACTGCTGAGGGGAGCAGCGGGCAAGGCAGGAGAGGTCTGCCGCACCATGTGGGATTCTCCCCGGCCGGGCGTCGAACTCGCGTCGCCGCTGCCGACAGCTCCACAGCACAGCGCTTAACCGCTGCGCCACTGGGGAGGCCCCCGGTTGTAGGTTTTAGAAGCAAAAGTAGAGAGCTTGTTTTTCCACACTCTCAGGAACACAGATTCGGGTCATTTTTCCCTTTTTCTGATACAGGGATGTATTTAAAATGAGCTAATTTGCACGTCAGATATTTTACTATCAAACAAACAGGTCTGATTCTGCCCAAGCTGTAGTTTTTGCTTGGAATTCCTGGTGATGTTTTCATTGTTCCTTGGTGAGTTTTAATGAAAATATCCAAGAGGACATATTCCTCTCTGTTTTCTCTCTGCCAGGACACCTACAGCTGAACAACTGTCATCTTTTCTCCACTATTTTATTTGCCACATTCAATACTCTGATAATTTTACAGTTGAAAAAAAAAAGAGCTGGGTTCCCCCAGTGCAGGCAGCTTCAGCCCTTTCTATTCCAGACATAATTCTTAATGACTGCAGTGACAGCCTAGATGACATTTTATATAAGCATTTAAATGCTAATTCATTCCCATAGAGTTCCACCGATTTTCTGACATCACTTTTGATGCTTTCAAGTGTAGATTTTTATAAGTGTAGATTTTCCTTGTTTAAAAATAAAACTAAATGATTTATGAAAAAAAGAACTAACCTACTTAAGATTATATTTTTGTATCTATCAACTGATCAGTAGTAAGTCAACTGATTAATCTGTTAATCTATTTATCTACCCCTTGTCTTTAGCAAAAAGCAATTTAAGTTCTCTGTTATTTAAAATGCTTAAACAAACATGAATATTTCAGGATGGAGTTCTGGCCAGTTGATGTTCAAAGGTTTATATCTTGAGTTTGTAGAAATGGTCAGTGGGGATCTGGCAAAATCCACATCAACTCTAGGGGAAAGCGCATTATAATTGGGGGATAAACTTTTACTTGTTGCTAGTTTGGAATACATCTTTCATTGCTAGATTAGTAACTAAATCTTCTTAAAAGTGTTTCTGTTGCTCACTAAAAAACAATGATAATCAAAACCCACTCCCACGCGAACAAATCTGTGGCCACTCTGAAAGCAAGCTGGGGTGGCGGGAGAGGGCGGGAGCTTGCTGTTTTCTGCCATATGCCTGTTGTAATGTTGATTTTTAAAAAATGCACAAGCAAAAACAAAAACTATGGAGCTCCGGCCTGCAGTCAAGAGAGCAAAGGGCGGCCAGGAGCGTTCCACTGGGTCCTTCCGAAGATCAGCTATGTGTTCTGGGCGGGAAGCTGTTCCCAATTAAAACAAAAGGTGAGGTGAAGGTTGAGGAGTCTGATGCCACTTTGAAATCTTTAAGTTTATTTTTAATGATACCCTCTTAGCAAGTTATTTGGAAAATAACAGTAGATGTTTCTGATCCAAACCCAGGTAACAGATATTGTGGGGTGTTGTTTTTGTTTTTTTTAACCAGATGCTCCTTCAACAAAAAATTATGACTCACTGAAGGCTCGGATGATGGTCAATATTTTCAGCAATAAAGTATTTTTTGACTAGATCAGGCATGTTCATGGTGGTGGCAATGGAGAATAAATTATTTTTCAATTAAGGTATGTGCATTGTTTGTCTTTTATACATAATGCAATTGCACACTAAAAGACTACAGTATAGCTTAAAAATAACTTATATGCACTGGAAATAAAAAAAATTCACATGACTAGCTTTATTTTGATACTTTATTGTGTTGATTTGCAAACAAACCTACCCTATTTCTGAGAAATATCTGAGAACTTCTGCAATGCAAGAGTTAGACTACTTGGAACGTCCATTTGGTAACCAGTGGGCTGATCCTTACTTTTTCCTGTCGGTATATAAAACACACCTGTGTGTGTGACCAACCTTTGCTATGGAATTAGTAAGCTGGTCCGTGCTGGGAGCCTGGTTCATGAGGTCCCCCTTGCTTCTCCCACAAGCACTGACTGAGCACCTTTGCAGTTGCCAGCGAGGTGCAGAAAGGCAGCTGGGGAAGAGCAAAAGATGCAAAGCCACCTCTCCTGCCCAAAACAGCAGGTGGGGCAGCCTAGAGGAGAGTGTTGGTACAAAGCAGGGAAAGCTTTCACCACTCTGAAGCTCGAAAGAGACTGAGAGAGGAGAGGGGACCCTCAGGTCACTTTCTTCATCCCAGAAGCAAAGGCACCCAATGACCAAAGACCCACAGGATCCCAGCCATTCACAGACCTGAAAAAACGTGGCTTGTGTTCCACATTATTTTCTTCTAAGATCCGCCGCCTTTCTCTCTGTAGCTGTTCAATCCTCTGTTTCTGAATTTCAGCTTCTTCTAAGTTCCCTTCTTCTAGAAACCTGAGGCATTAAGGGAAAGTAAAGAATATAAATTCCAAGAAATTATAAGAATCATTGCTACGAGACTTGCACATGTTAAAGACTTGATATTCAAAATGCTTTTCTATACATTAAGTCTTTCCTCCAACCCTTACAACAATATTTTGACGTAGTTAGGGAAATTATCATTTTTTGAATTCTTTAGATTTACATGGTTCAAAAAAGTTTATTTTTAAAAAGGAATCTGGGGTAAAGTTTCCCTCTCATCCCTACCTCTAATTCCTTCGTTGCTCCCAGCCCACCCACCCTCAATCTCCCACCACAGGTAACTCCTATCAATAGTGTCTTGTGTAGCCTTCTAGAGATTCGTTATACAAATCATTACATAAGAATATGTTATTTAAAGAATACTAATATATAGTCTTACCTTCCTTCCCTTTTAAAAACGTAAGTGGTAGTATGTTACACATAGAAGCTATACTTTGTTTTTTTTTGTTTGTTTTCTTTTACCTTTTACTTAATAATATATCTAGGAGATCTTTCTTGGTAGTAAACATTCATCTTCATGTTTTAATAGCTGTACAATATTCAATTGTGTAGATAGACCTTAATTTACTTAAACAATTCTCTCTTCATAGACATTTGGGCTGTTCCCAAATTTTTGATGTTAAAATCAATTCTGTGATGAATGACTGCATATGGGCAAGCATAAGAAATTTTGAGAAGTAGAAATATAGGGCTAAAGGGTGAATTTATATTATTAAACAATCACCTTTATGGTGATTGTAGCCATTTTCATTCCCTTCAGCAATGTTATGTGAGCTTTCCCTCCATAGCTTCAGAGTGAATCAAGCTTTTGAATCTTTGCCAAGTGAGGTTAAGAAATAGCAAGTCAAGGTGGTTTTAAAAATGTGTCTTTCTCTTATAATAAGTGAGGATGAGTAGTTTTCATTCATTTAAGAGACACATGTATTTTCTATTTTGTGAAGTGTTTGTTTTCCTATGTCCACCTGTTTTCAAATGGGTTGGCCTATTACTTGGTTTTTAGAACCAATTCATAAATGTAGATTTTGTGGCTTGTCATTTAACTTTTGACTTTAGGGATACGTTTTTTTTTTTTTTTTTTCGTGCCTCAACTTCTATTTATTTCAAGAAAGGGTTTGGTACATATTGTTATATAAGGGCAATATTTAATTTTTGGACAAGGATAAAAACCCATGTAAGGATATATTTTATATTACCTGTTGAGTGAATTAATGAATCAAGAATATACATTCATTGAATACTATATTCTGATACTATTTTAGATTGAAGACATATCATTAAATATAAATCTGAAGAGGTATGAATCTATACCCCTAATTCACCTGTAGTGCTATAAACCATTCCCTCAATTAAAATAACAAAGTTAAAAGAGTAACTTTTCTCTCATAGTTTTAAAGCCTAATAAGGATTATTATATTATGTCATTTCAAATAGTGTGATATCCTTCATATTACATTTCTTAATATTTATTTATTTTTTTATTGTTATTTATGTCTTTTACATTTTGTATTCCCCTTGGGCAGCCCACCACCAATTCACCCGTGATCCATCTCCATGGTCCCCTGTATTCTCCTCTCTTCCATTTTGTGCCCTTATCCTC